>PISX010008225.1:0-83364 GCA_004024625.1 Mellivora capensis | reverse complement strand
CCGACCCCCCGACCCCCGGCAACCCCTCAGTTTGTTTTGTGAGATTAAGAGTCACTTATGGTTTGTCTCCCTCCCGATCCCATCTTGTTTCTTTTCTTCTTTTCCTACCCTCCCCAACCCTCCATGTTACATCTCCACGTCCTCATATCAGGGAGATCAGAGACTTTTTTTTTTTTTAAGATTTTATTATTTATTTGACAGAGAGAAAGATCACAAGTAGTCAGAGAGGCAGACAGAGAGAGAGGGGGAAGCAGGCTCCCTGCTGAGCAGAGAGCCCGACTCGGGGCTCGATCCCAGGACCCTGAGGTCACGACCTGAGCCGAAGGCAGAGGCTTAACCCACTGAGCCACCCAGGCACCCGATCAGAGACTTTTTTTAATGAAGAAGTTTCTCTCGGAATTGGCTCCCATGGGGCACAAAGGTCCACGTGCTTCGGCAATTAGTACTTGTCTTCTGATCTATGGCCAGCCCAGTGATAAGGCAAGGAAGACAATATCGAGATGCACATTCTCAGCTGGAGAGACTCATGGGCTTTAACAGTTTGGGAACAGTATGACTGAAGACATGTGGGTTACTAATAAGCAGTGGCACAAGTGTTAGTTGTAACTCGTGAGCACAGTCTCACTATCCCTGTATAACCAAGTTGTCAAAGTTGATGGGAAAGAGGTGGCATGCTGTACATATTTGGGGACAGGGAGGGAGATCAGTGTGGGTTGAAAAGGATTTCATGTATAAGAATAATTATGATAATAATTAGCATTCTCATGGTAATCTTGCAATTTACAAAGTGCTTTTACAGCATTTTCTAATTTCACAAAGGTTATGAACTGGCCTTTAGATACTATTGTGATGCCAACAGTAAGCCTCCATGCCAAACCTTGAAAGTTAGAAGATGGCATTTAAGGGAGAGTGAGAGAGGAGAGGATTAATACTGCATTAAAAAGCAGAAAATAAGCCAGATTCATTGGCAAAGAAATAGAGTTATTTGGCATTTTAGAAACTCAAAAAGAGATCTTGTTGAAGAAGCAGTTGGCCCGTATTTTGACTTCATGGTGCTTGGCAGTTCTTTTACTCTTCAAGAGAGAGGTTTTTGTTTGTGTTTGTTTGTTTAAGATTTTACTTATTTATTTGACAGAGATCACAAGTAGGCAGAGAGGCAGAGAGAGAGAGAAGAGGAAGCAGGCTCTCCGCGGAGCAGAGAGCCCAATGTGGGGCTCGATCCCAGGACCCTGGGATCATGACCTGAGCAGAAGGCAGAGGCTTAACCCACTGAGCCACCCAGGCTCCCCAAGAGAGAGGTTTTGATGTACAATTATAATGATGAAGTTTGCTTACTTGTAGCTAAAAGATTCTCAAAACCAGGGGATATATGAACCTTAGAGGCAAAACCTAGAATTATTTGATTAAACCACTTAAAAATAAGTAGGAGCATAGTTAGAAGGGAGATATGAAGAGATGATTAGTGTTTCCTTTAAAACTCAGGTATCCATTTCCTAGAGAGAATCCTAGGTTCTTCTGTAGGTTGCTCTTACAGCCATATCTCCCTCACCCACAACTGAAGGTTGAACTTTCTCTGTCATAAACAGCCTAATCCAAAACCATGACTTAATAAAACACAAGTGAGTTAATCAAAAGCAACTATGAATGAGAATTTACCTTGAAAGTTGAAGAGAACCCTACCTGCCATCCCTCTTGTCTCCCTCCCTCCCTTTTTTGCCCCCTGCTTTGCCTTTCCTTCAAAAGCACAAGGTTAACCTGGATTGCCAGGGAAGGAGACAAGTTATTAACCAGACGAACGGCCGAGCTTGTACCAAGTCAAGTTATTGGATTACACAGGGAGCTAGAATCATCTCCATAGCCACGAAGGCAGCCCGAGCGCTGCGCGGGTGTGTAGCGGGCTCATTTGTAAGCCTTTCCAGATGTGGCAGCCGCGCGCGCTTGGCGGCCATCCAAGAGGCTGCCTGCAGTCGGCGCTTCCCGGGCCGCAGTGCGAGCCGCAATGCCGGGATTCTGAGGGCGCAGGGCTCGCTCGCGGCTCGCCCCCAGCCCGGCGCACACGCAGCCCCGCCGCCCCGCGGAGCCCCAGCCCGCAGCCGGCGAAGGACAGTCTGCAGCGGGAGGAGGCCAGCATGATCGCGGCGCCGGGGCTGCGCTGAAGTCCATTGCGCCTGGATGGGGGACCCCGAGGCCCACGTGATGGCTCGGCCCCTGAGAGCCCCTCTCCGGAGGTCCTTTAGCGATCACATCCGAGACTCCACGGCCAGAGCCCTGGATGTTATTTGGAAAAACACCAGAGACAGAAGGCTGGCAGGTGAGGGGCGCGAAAGGGAGGGAGGAACGAGAGGTATTAAAAGGAAAACAATTCAGCGCACAGACGCAGATATTAACTCGGATAATTAATGATCTCATCGGCTGGATAAAGTTCATCGCCGTCATGGCAATGCTTTCCATCTCCCTTCCTCTGGTATTTAACGTTTCTGGAATTTTTTTTTTTTCCCCTAATGCCTCTCTGGTTTCTGGTCTGATTATTTCTAGATAAGGTTTATGAGAGGTGTGGCTTTTTTTAACCTTGAGAAGAAAAGCAAGGTCCTTTTGAGTGTTAGGGAATCAGTGGTGATGAGCAGCTGCAGGCAGAAGCTGCAGGGTCTGTTGTGCCGGCGGGGGTCGAGGTGGGGCTGCTCTGGCCCCAGGTGGCCTGGTCTCTGCTGGAGAGGGGCCTGGAAAGGCTGTGTGTCAGTGGAGTAATCTGCGCTACCCAATGAAAGCCTGCTGGTATTTCCTCTGGCAGCCTGGAGCTGCTCTGAGTTCCAAGAGGGTGTCAGGTATGCTAGAGGCAGGCGTTTGAAATATAATAAAACATAAATACAGTGGTGCAATTCAGACTTACTAGGGCTCATGTGACAGCAACCAAATGGCCAACAGTGTTTTAAGGGGTACAGTAAAAGAAACAACTTATGCCTGATCCTGGTATCAAGAATATAAATTGATATAAAATAGCATCTTGTGATAAAATAATCTCTCTGAATTCAAGAAAGATATCCTAGTCCTGTTTCATGGCTCCCCCTGGGTGCTCTGTAAGTCTCTGTATTTGGGTCATCTACGTGAATGGGTCAGAGATGATATTTTTTTAACCTTTTTGGTTAATCCGGTTGCTTTTCATATTCTGTGTGGAGTTCTGAATTCTTACAAATATTACAAGTGGCCTCCAAGTGTCAACAGATTTCTGTGCTGTGTGTTCTCGATAAAAAGGTCCTTTGACTTTCATGTAATAGTCTTGACATGACTTGAAGAGGGGAGAATGTAAGGGTCCTGATTGTGATAACAGATTATGAAGATAACATGCTAGTTATATCCCTTTGTAGGCTATAAGGTTGTCCTAAATGCTCATGGAACTCTTTGTCTTGGTTAAGCTAAACAATATTGCCCAGTACAGATCAGGGTAAACAATGTCAAGTCTAATCATAAAGCAGGGGAGGGAGAGCAAAATATTTTAAATTTAGCCATTTTATTATGGCCTTCAAATTGATACCTTAAAGAAATCCTATATTCCAGTAAGTTTTTTTTAAGCTGTATTATCTAGTGTTAACAGTTTGCAGTTAGCCAGAGAAAATTTAAGAAATAAGATAGTAGAATATAAAATCCACTATAATTACCTATAACTGGTTGGCCTTTTAAAAAAAAAGTAGATCCTTCATTGTTGTCTTATTTGACAAATCCATTGTCACAAGTGGAAAGATTCCACAAATAACATCTTATTAAAAACAACACAAAAATATCTTGTGGTTTGGTGTTTAAACTCGAGAGTAAGACTAAATCAAACATTCCTGCTTCCCAGGATTCCCCTTATATTTTTATAAATGATGAGATTTTTACAGCTGTTGACCTCCTGGAATAAGGGTATTATCCCTGGAAAGTTGCTGCCTCTGTCTTGTCGTTTGTATGTTTGTGTGTATGTACACACACACACACACACACACAGTGTATATGAGGTAAAAAATATAGCATCGAATGAAAAACACTTAAAGAAAAATAGTTACTTTTTATATGTGATAGAAGTTAAACATTTCCACAGCTCTAACAGCAAAGAGGATTTTACCTGTTCCCTGTCCACCGAAGAAAGAAATTCTTTATATTGCCCAGTTTTTCTGAGTATGACCTATTAGGTAATTCACACAGTAGAGAATCCAGGTACTAAACTTGAAAAGAAAGAATTTTGGCTAATTTTGGTGATTGGAGACTTGGACCCTTTTCATGCCTCCCCTGTGCTTGGCACATGGCTCAGAGCTCAATCAGTGTTTGTCAGGTGGAGAGCAATTTGGTGCACAGCCAGATCTCAAGAGCACTTACTGTCCTCCTCCTCAGACTTCTCTGCACCCAACCTTCCTACCAACCCCAGGCTAAATAAAAGCTGTGAGTTATCCACAAAAAGTCACTTCTCTAAACACCAGATACAGTCTTTATTATCTATCATAACATTCCACCCTCCACTGCAAAATGGAGGGAGGTACCAAGTCCAAATCTCTGGCTTCACCTCACGTTGTGAAATTAATGCAGTGACAGGTAAACCAGTGTTTTGAAGCCTCTGAGGAAAATACTTCATTTAATACTACCTGAAGTGTTATTTTCATGATGCTCATTACTTTGATGACTTTCATCAAGTCTCTCAAACACTAACCTGAGATTTCCGTTTCTTCCAGAGGTTTAACTTCTTTGGCCATGGGACAAAGTTTTACATTTCCTTGTTTGGTATTTTCTCTCTCAGTCAGTCAATTTTTCTCTCTCTCCATGTGTGTGTGTATCCCCCCCCACCCCACCCCACCCCCCCGCAAATACACACTCTATGTAACTTAACAGTTCTTAGTTCTTCTACCCCAAATGATGTTATGTATGAAAACCATCATTTACATTTCTTTACCTTAAAATCCCTTGTAAGTAAAACAGGGATTCTGCCTATTATTTTTATGGATCCCTTTCCTTGTGTAAACAAAATGCAGAATTGCTGCTAGGAAAAGACCTTCAACTTGTAAGGAGTGATGGAACAGACTGTCTTAATTGTATCCTCTTTTACATGGAATTGCCTTTTTCTGCCCAGCCACAACCCACAGGGTTTCTTTTACTCCTATTCTCTTTCTGACTGTTATTCCCAAACCCATAGGCACACAATCTCTCTCCTAAACTTAGAAGCCCCTGTGGGCTCCTGGGTGGCCCAGTTGGTTATGCGTCTGACTCTTGGTTTTGGCTCAGGTCATGGTCTCAGGGTCCTGGGATCAAACCCTGTGTTGGACTCTGTGCTCAGCAGGGAGTCTGCTTGAGATTCTCTCTCTCTCTGCTCCTCCTCCCACCAAAATAAAAATGAGATAAATCTTTTATAAAAATAAAAATAAATAAAAGCAGAGGATGACATCTAGTTTTCAGGGAATTACAACGTTGAAGTTAACATTTGGGTGTTGGATAAGGTAGACAGCCCTTCTCTGGAAAAATTGTGCATCTATCATCAATCTCCTCCATGCCTCTCACAGTTCCTCTACTGCCTCCTCCCTCCCTTTGGATACACAGACTTCTTGGCTTCAGTGTACATTTAATTCCCCAAAACCTATTATCCCTTAATCCTTTCAAATAGGGCTTCTTAGCCTTTTTTGTGCTAATAGATGTTTTTAGCATTCTGGTGAAGCCTGAGCTCACTTCCCAGGGGGAAAAAAAAATTTTTTTAAGGTTTTTATTTTTTTATTTGAGAGAGAGATCACAAGCAGGTAGAGAGGCAGGCAGAGGGAGAGGGGGAAGCAGGCTCCCCACTGAGCAGAGAGCCCGATGCGGGGCTCGATCCCAGGACCCTGAGATCATGACCTGACTGAAGGCAGAGGCTTAACCCACTGAGCCACCCAGGTGCCCCCGAAAAATATTTTTTGATGTATAAATAAAATACATTTAATTAGGAAGGAAATCAGTTATAGTATAATTTAGTTATCAGGGTATTCCAAACACAAAATTATGGTATAGTAATAGAAAATGAGTGAATTGTATAATAGACTATAATGTTTAAAATATAGGGATGTAAATATAAAGTAAATACTTTGTAAGGATACCAGTGTGCAGATTGTTATCACTAGCTAGAATAAGAGCATTAAACTGTACAGTAGTCTTTGATTCATCTCCTTATCACCAACTGTTGTAGATAGAATACTGGGTAGCAACATCCACATCTAGGCCAGCAATGTGCAAACTTTCAGCTTTACTCTTCAGTGGCTGAATGGGGCCAGCAGTGACGTCACATGAATATCTGTGGATGTTGATAGCACAAAAACCATAATCGTGTGTGATCTGGAGTAGGTTTATTAACTCCCCAAACTGTGGAGTAGAAATAAGTATAAATGATGTTTTGTGATATCTACATCAACTCTAATATGCTGTGGAAAAGTCTGGTTTCTGTTGGTGACAAAGTCACAGGGACAACTAATCCCATTGTGTATGAGGCAGGGGGAGGTGGCAGTTTTTCAGTCTTCTAATTCATAATTGGAAGAAAAGCTAAATTTCAGTTTGAGTTTTGTGAAAATAAAAGAAAGAAATTTGTCCTCATCCAAGTTCATAGACACTCCAAATTCTACCAGTAGACCCTAGGTTAAGAATTCCTGCTTTATCCATACTTTGCCTTCTGAGTACTTCCAGTCAAACATTCTCATAGACTGAGATGCTGAGCTCTCATACATGAGAGGACTGGATTTTGTTGCTGTATGTTCAACAAAGCTCTGCAAACAAGTGTGGACTGATGTACCAATTAGACTGCCTTGAAGGAAAAACAAGAGACACTAACGTTCAGACTAGAAAGAGACAGAGAGGCTAAAAGAAAGACAAAACCCTGACTACACACATGTACAGTAGCTTTCATCAGTTTGCAAAATGGAATGGATAAATACACTGAAAAGAAATTAAATATTAGCCTTTATTTAATGGCATCTCATAAAGTAAGCACAGCTTATATAGTATAAAACCCACTGATTGTTTAAAAAGTATTCAACCTACTCTATTAGAGAAACATGACATATAAGGGGTGGAAAATGTAAAAGCCCCAGCCTGTTGTGGGACATGTGTCCCTATGTCCATAGCTAAACATTTTCAAGAAGGAAGAAAACTGAATTGTCTAGGAGGAAGGCAGGAAAATTGAGACAAATCTCAATCCAAGTGAGATTCAATGGACATAGAATAAATCCACATATTTACATTAGATTGGATACCCTGGGGGTATTCTGTTGAGTGGTGGGTATCTTCTGTCTTTTGTGAAATTGAGTTTTACATTTCTGCTGACTAGGTCTCCAATTCACTAGCAAGACGAATGTTTGACATGACATGCTGTGTTGTACTTTGGCCCTCAGTGCAGTGGGGCATCAGGAATTCTGGCCCACTTCCCATGATGAGAAACCACAAACATTGACTCCTGTGAACTGTCTTCTGCTCATTGGTTCACAGTGAGAAGCAAGTAAGGGCATTTATAATGCCTTTTAACCAAGAATGATGTATGCCTCAAAATATGCAGGCTCCTTCAGTAAACAAAGACTTCCCTAGATGTATGCAATACTATGTATAATATTTTAAAGGGTCTGAGAGACAACAACTAATGGTGTTTCATGAGTCCCTATTATATTTAGAGAGGGTAGATATAGCATGTCCCTATTAAATTAGATAATACTCTTTCAGTGAAAAAGGAACATGTTGATGTTGAGGTCAGCTTTGATGAGTGAGAACATAGTATATTGGCTAAGAGAGCTGGCGATGATATCAGACTTCTGGGTTTGAATCCTGCTCTTGCACTGGAGAGCTTTGGGCAAGTCATTCTGTTTCTTACCAATATAAAGATGATGATCATAGCACTTAGGTCATAAAGTTGTTTCAAAGATTAAATGAGTTACTGTGTAGAGTACTTAGAAGAGTCACTGACATATAGTAAAGTACATCACTTTCATTGTTATAACCCCTCTTCTCTTTCCCCATGCCCTAAGTCCATAGAAGTTTCACCCTGCTAGCATGACACCACTATAATTTATCTAAGCCTTTTGGGCAAAAACAGTTCAACCAGTCCAAAAGTAGAAAGTAAAAGGTAAACTATCAATGCCAAATGGAATTTATTTCCATAGCTCTGGAAGAAAAAAACAAAGAATCAGGTGACTTCTGTGCAGACCTTGTTGAATTCCAAAATGAAATGACTCATGAGAAAGCTGTTTTTGCACATTGGTAAAGAAATCAGTCCTTGCATATGACTTTGTCAAGCTATGTATACAATATCTGAACGTCTCCCCAAGCGAGTTGGAACCTGCTTTGAAAATTGCTCTCTAGATGGAGCCAAACATGGAAAAGAGCACCAGCACCAGCAGCCTGGGGTTTCAAGCATGTGGTGCAGCTCTGGTATGGGAAAAAGTATGCTAAATGTCAAGGCTGCCACTTAAAAGGGATATTTGGCCACCTCCCTTTCTGGAGCAAAACTTGTGCAGCTTTCCTCATTTAAAACTAGTATGTATAAGCTGTCTGCATATTTTGCCAAAGGTCCTTATAATTACAATAACAAAATGTGTCAAAAGTCAAGGGCGTGGTAGAAGGGATAGATTAATTAGTCACAGGTATGCTTAAGGCTCTGAATCTATATCTTGAAGCCAAACTTTGATTTAAAGGAACATTCTACTACAAGTTCTCTATTTCAGAGGAATTAATTGAGGTACAGATTGAAGTTAAACTTGTTATTGTGTATGTTTTCCAATTTCTGATTATAGTCTCTTCTTTTTATAATAATCTATCATTTTGGGGGCGCCTGGATGTCTCAGTCGTTAAGCATCTGTCTTTGGCTCAGGTCATGATCCCAGGGTTATGGGATCAAGTTCCACATCGGGCTCCTTGCTTAGCCGGGAGCCTACTTTTCCCTCTCCCTCTGCCTGCCTCTCTGCCTACCTGTGCTCTCTCTCTTGGTCAAATAAATAAACAAAATCTTTTTAAAAAACCTATCATTTTTATAGAAGTGTAGCTGACACACATTGTTGCATTAATTTCAGGTGTACAACATAATGATTCAGCAACTCTGTGTGCTGCTTTGCTCAGCACAAGTGTAGCTCCCATCTGTCACCATACGGTGCTGTTATAGCACCACTGACTAGATTCCCTTTGCTGTACCTTTTCTTCCTGTGACTTATTCATTCCATAACTGGAAGCCTGTATCTCCCGCTCTCCTTCACCCGTTTTGCCCATTGCCCCACCCCCACCCCTCTGGCAGCCGCCAGATTATTCTCAGTATTTATGGGTATGTTTCTGTCTTTTATTTATTTTTTCATTTGTTTTATTTTTTAGATTCCACATATAAACACATATAAAAGAAATCATATCATATTTGTCTTTCTCTGACTTACTTCACTTAACATAATGCCATCTAGGTCCATCCATATTGTCTCAAATAGCAAGATCTTATCCTTTCTATGGCTAAGTAATATTTTATATACATAAAATTTTATATACATAAAATGAAATATTACTTAGCCATATATATATATATATATATATATATATATATGCACATACCACACTTTCTTTATCCATTTATGTATGGATGGATACTTGGGTTGCTTCCATATCTTGGCTATTGTAAATAATGCAGCAAACCTAGGGCTCCATATGCCTTTCCAAATTAGTGTTTTCATTTTCTTTGGATAAATACCCTGTTGTGAAATTACTGGATCATATGGTAGCTCTATTTTTAATTTTTTGAGGAACCTCCATACTGTTTTCTATAGTGACTGTACCAATTTACATTCCCACTGCCAATGTATGAAGGTTCCCTTTTCTCCACATCACTTGTTATTT
Source organism: Mellivora capensis (assembly GCA_004024625.1). Taxonomy (NCBI): domain Eukaryota; kingdom Metazoa; phylum Chordata; class Mammalia; order Carnivora; family Mustelidae; genus Mellivora; species Mellivora capensis. The sequence continues at coordinate 73,530 of PISX010008225.1, read as the reverse complement.
CTTATCTTTTTGATTCTAACCATTCTGACGGATGTGAGGTGGTATCTTATTGTGGTTTTGATTTTCATTTCCCTGGTGATTGGTGATGTGGAACATCTTCTCATGCACCTGTTGGCCATCTGTGTGTCTTCTGTAATCTGTCATTCTTAAAGAAAGAGGATATACCATCCAGAAATCTCAGGCTGGGATTGTATGTATGTGTATGATAATGATGATGAGTTTGCATTTTTCCTTCTGTGCTCTTTCCTTATTGCTTGAGAACAACTTCTGATACTTTTGAAGCATCTTCTTGGAATTATTAATGAAGACATTCCTAAAGTTAACCAAAGACTAAAGTTATCTATCCCCTTCATAATTAAATTCATGACTGTAGTGCTACTGTTAAACTTCTCAGGCACTTCCAAAGATTGGGCATGGAATATGAATTAAATGTGGCACTTGGCAGGAGGCGGTCATTATCATTTGAATGCAATCTTTATGGCAAATAATATAATGACAGTAATTAACTTGTCATTGGAGTGCTTACCGAGTGCCAAGACGTAGGCTAAGAGCTCTAAAGGCATTTTCTCATTCAACCTTTAAAACAATCCTGAGAGTTAATACACTACTATTTTTATTCCCATTTACATATTTTTTGGTAATACCTTAAAAATCTATTACTGATGGGACGCCTGGGTGGCTCAGTCGGTTAAGCGGCTGCCTTCGGCTCAGGTCATGATCCCAGCGTCCTGAGATCGAGTCCCACATCAGGCTCCTTGCTTGGCAGGGAGTCTGCTTCTCCCTCTGCTTCTGCCTGCCACTCTGTCTGCCTGTGCTCACTCTCTCTCTCCCTCTCTCTCTGACAAATAAATAAATTTTTTAAAAAATCTATTACTGAGTATCCATGGACAAAACTGAGAAACATCCAAATCTATCAGTCATTATTAATTCATCTCACAGATATTTATTGAGAGCCTATTGTATGCAAAACACTGTGCTAGATAATGGTTGACAAAGAAGGCAAGAGACATGATCCTTGCCTACCAGCTGTGAATATAACACCTGAATTCTACCTTTGAATTCGAGAAAGGACCTACATGGTAAAGTGAATTCCATTGTAGTAAGGAAGAAGTATGCAGTACTTGGACACTGAAGGATATCTGAAACTCATCCGTGATTTGTTCTTTAAACCAGTGGTTCTCGGGGAGATGGGAGAAGACACACTTGTTAGGGATGGTATCAGAAAGAACATATATAACTTTTTAAAATATACTCAATTGATATATTGTTTTCTAGTACAAAATTCTGAAAATCGATAAGGAAAGCATGGATGAGAGGGACGGGACATACGTACAAAGGTTGAGAACTACACATTTAAAACACTCTGCTGGTCCCTGTGGGTCTCCAGCCCCCTCATGAGGAGAATAAGTTGTACATATAAGGAATCAGACCATCAGCAGGGTGCCCATCAGAGGGAGAGCCTCTCTGCAAAGAAGGAACAGGCAAGTTAGTCCATTGTCCTTAGGGAACTGGCCATTCTCCTCTCCAGAGAACAAAGACTCATGACTTCCAAAGTACCATGGAGCCATATCTTTAATCATTTTTTTAAAATGAGATGTTGACCTTTTACCAAAGTTTAAGTACCCTAAAGTCTAAAATTTGTCACTGGCCAAAATAGGGTGCTCTTGACTGATTCAGAAACTAGAATGAGCTAAAATTGCAAGTTATACTTTAAATACCTCAATTTATGGAGATTACTCTCAGATTTCAAAATACATAGACTGTAGAATTGAAATAGATTGTCCCAAGTCTTTTGTGATTCCACAGAATTTCTTATGGAACCAAACTGGAAGTTGGGACATTTTTTCTTTCCACCATAATTTTAAGAGAGAGAGTCATATTGCATTTTTAAAGGAAAAGAAAAATAATAATTGGTGACATATTAAAAATATGACAGGGTGCCTGGGTAGCTCAGTCAGTTAAGCATCTGCCTTTTGCTCAGTCCATGATCTCAGGGTCCTGGGATTGAGCCCAGCATCCCGCTGAGCAGGGAGCCTGCTTCTCCCTCTGCCGCTACTCCCCCTGCTTTTGTGCTCTCTCTCTCTGTCAAATAAATAAAATCTTTTTTTTTTAATGACAATTATTATATTATTAAATGTGTACCAGAAACCAAAATTATGTCACAGAGTAGAAAAATAGTTGAGAAGATAGAATTGAAGGATTAAATATATAGTCATAGTAAAGCTCCATATACAAGATGATCTTTAAAAATTCTAGTCCATTTTGGATTGATGGCATCCTAGATTGCTTTCAGCTTTGAAAATTATCTATTCAATGGAGATGTTAATGAAATCAATGAGAAAACTACCAAAGAAAGTATGAATTTGCATTAATACTGCTTTTATTAGCTTTTACATTTTTTATTAAAGTATATTTTGAATACTGACTATGTTCATGGATCATGGCCTTATTTTCTCTTAGGAGTGATTTCACTAGTAATTCCAAAGAATCTAGTTAATTTTGGCTTCTTAGCGTGGCCGGGTAGAGAGGCTGAAGGATGAAAGAAAGCAGGAAAGTTTTTCAGAATGAATGTTTCCCCTTCAAATAAGGGGCTTAGAAACAGAAAAAGTATGGGACCTGGTTCAGACACTGAACAGTCAAGAGGGCAGACAAAACATCCATCCACTGACGCAAAAAGTAACGAAGAAGGGTTTTGTACTGAATGGGTATAATCTTTTATTAACTACAAATTAGCTAATATTGATTATGCCCTCACTATGTGAAAGACAGAATTCTAGGTGGTAGAAGAGACACAAAAGATAAAACCTGTCTGGACTTTAGTACTCTAGAGTCTGTTTGGCAGGAAAAAGTAACCTACGGAGAGAACAAGACTCTAAGGGCTGATCTGATAGGTACCATATGGTACTTGCTCAGCCCATCAGTACTGCCCTTGCCTCCCTTTCCCCCTCTCTCCTCTGGATCTATGAATTTAACTGTGGTCCAAGTGCACTATAACAAAAGGATAGCCACACTATATTATCAGCACTCCTTTTTCTGTATTTTGTCAGTCATGCTCATTTGTACACCAATGAACATTATTTTTAAGTGAAAATTTCCTTGACACAGCTAACTTTTAAAGTCATAATTACAGCTTTTTCATAATTGCTCATGGAAATGAAAGCCATTGAGTTGTTGCAGAAAAGAGCCTCTATGCCCCTGTGGGGATGTGACAGCAGTGATATGTGTGTGCGTACACGCGCCAGGGGAGGGGTGTGAAGGTACATACAGATATATCAGACTGAATTTGTTTTGCGTAGTAGCATTGGTACCTTCAGCCAGGTAAGTTATTTGGATGTTCCTCAATGTTTAAAAACTTCTTACACTAGTAACTGACTCACCTGGTGGCTCCCTCCACTAAATAAAAATTTAAAGAAAATAAAACAAAACGAAAACATAAAGTACACTACTATAATTTTACACCAGTTTACCTTAGGAAGCAGTAAGTTTTGCCCCCTTAGAGATAGTCATTGACCTGTATCTTGTATTCTGTGTAACTCAAATGTGTTTCAGACCATAAGTTCTATAAGGACTTGCAAGTGGCAGCCAGGAAGTGGAGAATGAGAAGAAGATATTCTTATGATTTGCCAGAACTCTGACCCCGACTCCTATATTTGACAGTAAAAATATCTTAGTGTTGAATTTGGTGTCATGACAGAGAGGTGTCAGTTTCGATCCTCCATAGCAGGAATTTCCAGTCAGTCAGTTATTTCAGTCAAGAACTGAAACAGTCTCAATAAAAACAAATTAATGACTTCTAGAAAAAAACACCAAGACACAGTTAAAAAAAAAAATATATATATATATATATATATATATATATATATATATATATATATGGCATATTATTGCTTGGTAAGATCTTGCTTGGTGATCTCTGAACATCCTGATGCCATATATCACTTTTTTTTTCTTCTTTCTCTTTCTAGGGCATTTATTTGCACTAGCACATCTAAGCAGTTTCACACACACACACACACACACACACCCTCAGGAAGCCATCACTTCAAGGAACTCCTCCATAAAAAATTGAGGATTCCTGATTTACAGGATGCTGATGTAAAAGTCACAAGGTAGCATCTGGTTGTTGACAACTCAGGGTGGAGGTGGGAGTACAGCACATTTAATGATGTCTAGACTTTGTTTTATGTTGTAGATTTTTTGTGACATAGTTAGCTTTTTGCAGACAACTCAAATCACTGACTCAGCATTCGGTGTGGTTCTGTTTATCATGATCCATCATCTCTAATCTGGTTTTGAATAGCAGGATGTTGTGGGTCCAGATTGAAGTGTGACCTCTGAATGTTTTCCAGTCATGCTTGATTACTATATCCTAGAGGTCTAGACAGTGTTATTGGTTTCTCACCAACATAAACATCTGGCAGAAAAAAAAAGCCACTAAACTAGATGAGTAAGAACATTCCTAATGTACCTTATAATATACTGTATTTAAAATACAGCTTTTTAGAAGAAGCCTTTCTCAGGTTGAGAAGGATGTCATCAAACATATTGTTTTTCAACTCTGATAAGACAGTGTTTGGACTAATTTTTCACTCATGAAAACAAGTTTGAACATGTAATTTCAGACTGCAGTAGAAACATCTTTCCTTTGTGCTATTACAAGAAGCTAGAATTTCATTTAGTGAATTCCAGCCAAATGAAATTAACACATGCTTGTTGACTTATGTGTAGCTCATGGATGGACAGATGAGATGACGAACCAGTGGGGACGGGGAAGAGAGATGATAGGACCAAACCCACAGAAGTGTGGGGATGGGTAGAATATTAGGTCTTCTCAAGTTTTATTTTACCTGGGTTGATTATCATATTCTAAGAGTTATTAATTGTATTGAAACAATATTTTTTTTAAAAAGCAGAGGGCTTAAAAAAAAAGATTTACTTATTTGAGAGAGAGAGCAGGGGAAGGGGCAGAAGGAGAGAGAAACTCTCAAGCTGACTCCCCACTGAGCGCTACAGAGCCCCCATGGGGGTGGATCTCACCACCGGCGAGATCAGGACCTGAGTCAAAACCAAGAGTCAGATGCTCAGCCGACTGAGCCACGCAGGCACCCCTGCAGGGTGCTTTTTTAGGAGCCAGACTCCACCAGAGTAAAGTACCTTGCCACTGAGTCATGGGGGAATCTGGGCCCTTCCTTTATGCTGGCCTCAGACTATATCCAACCAAGCACCAACAAAACAGGCCCGCAGCCAGGAGCACCAGCTTGGAGAATGTAGAAGGATGACAAGACAACCCAAAGTGTCTGCCTTACTCTTGTGTTTTATATGCAGGTGGAACCTACAGCAGTACTGTGAGAGTAACACTAGGAATTTTATACTGAAGATATTATAAATTTGTGAGATGTATATTCAGTAACCAATTCCAACCTATGTGCAACAGTTTGTGCGTAATTTTAAGCTTCTTTATTTCTGTCTTGTTTTTGTTTTTGTTTGGTAGCGTACAAAGGGAAGATAGAGAAATGTTTTTCTCTAGTCCTTCAGTGATCACTTGTGTATATTGATGACTTAGAACACAAGACTGTGTTTCCAGCCAAAGCCCTTTGGCACAGCATAATCATTGCACAACTGAAGATAAACATAGAGGGTAAACTTCAGAAAAATTATTTCAAAATGGTGCCTGAAAATCTATTGTAAATGCCCTTTGCCTCATTTCAGACAACAACAGCAGTCTGTGACCGGCCCATCTGCACATACCCCAAGGATTAGCCAGCACATTAAAGCCAAGTTTTAGAGTCTGGCAAAGAGGGAAATCAACATTTAATTTAAAAAAAAAGAAAAGAAAAGAAAAAAATGAAAGGAAAAAAAGAAAGCATAGTCTGGGAAGGGCATTTCCAGGGAGGTGAGGGCCAACGGCCGCCTGCTGATACTGCCCTCTTGGAGGCGCGGACGTTCAATCCAAGCTGCACACCCACTTTCCCAGCCACCACTGTGCACATTCCAAGCTCCCATTCTTGTGAGGCCAGTTCACAGGAAATGTTTTTATTTCTGTGACCCTGAGCATGACTCCCACTTTGCTGTGTAAAGTTTCCCCGAGTGAACCTCCGTGGCCTTACATGATTAATCCCTACCACAGACCCACACATACCCCCACCTCTCAGACTTCTTTGTGATTATCTGCTCTTTTTCTTTACTCATTTTGTAATAAAGTGAGATACTGAGTTTAATAAGCTCACAATGCATAATTTGTCCTTGTGTGTACCTGCTTTCTTTTCCTTGTTCCAGACTTTTCTCCCTATTCTGACTTAAAATATTTTAATTGAATAACAAAAGACCATTACTTGAGCTATCCACTCCTCTCTACACAAAAGTGCATGTTTTCAAATCACAATAACTTATGTAATGTCTCTGTTTTTATATGGAGTCTAGGAAAATGATGTTTGACAACTTTTATTAGTATAGCAAGAAGCTATCCCCAATACTTTGTGCCAGTTGAGTTCTAAGGGTCAAAAGCCAAGTGCTTTTAATAACTTTTGAAGAGTAGGTAATCCTTGCTCACTTTGAAGACTGAAGCCTGTACTAATTGCTTTTGTAAAATAAAGGTGATGTTGCTAGAGCTAATGGTCCATGCAGTCATACCCTGGGAAATTTGATCCCAGTATCTTGGGTGGCTTAAGTTGCTGTTTTCATAACATACTCATTGTTTTTTGATTCAATACAGTTTGGGTAACATCTGAAATTGCTATCTTTGCTTTCCAAAATCTTTTCTCTAAAACTGTCTTTAGATATCTTGTATCAATTAACTAATAGCAGTATTACCTTTATTAAATACTTTAGACATCTAAGAAACCCATGTATCAACCACTAATTTAAGTGATAGAACATTAAAATCACTGTTTAAGATTTAAAATCTAAAATTACTGCATGGGCCTCCTGGATTATATATTTTCCTCCATTCTCCTCCCAACTCTCCCTGAAATTCTCCAATCTTGAGCTTGGTGTTGAATCATTCCCATACTGGTTTTATACTCTTACCACATATTTAAGTGACTTAAGACAGTAATAATTACTGTTTTGCACATTTCAGGTTTGAAGTGGTACCATACTGCTGATACCCTTCGGTAACTCATTTTGCTCACAATTATACTTTTGAGATTTGTTCATGTTAAAAGTAAAGACCACTTATTCTTACTGCAGTTACATAAATATACCATAATTTACTTACTCATTCTGCTGTTGAGAGGCATTTAGGTTGTTTCCAGTTATGTACTATTACAATTACCTGCTATTAGTAGTACTGTTGTTCATACCTCCATGTATTTACGTGTAGAAGTTTCTCTATGGAAGACTGTTCATCTAAGGAGGAAACTTCATAGTCTAACATCTTATGTGGCCAAATTGTTCAACATGTATTACCCACTTGCCAATGATATGTAATACCCAATATAGCAGAGAAGTTTTCAAATGTTATAAAAATCACAGAATATTTACTTCGAAAAACATGAAAATATAAATAGTATACATAAGATAGTAAGTCAGTTTTATATATGTGTGTAGACATATATTTGCATATGTAATACATATTTGCATACACATATAAATTTATATGTGCATATCATATATATAAGTATCTTGGAAAGTTTTAAAATTTTAATAGAATTAAGTAAGTTCGGAATGAAATTATAAATAATTAATGTTTCATTTTAGTGTGGTTTTTTAATATAGATCAAGCTAAAATATAATTAAGTATCTCTTTAGAGGTGATAATAAAGAAGATATGGGAGATGCCTGGGTGGCTTAGTTGGTTGGATGTCTGCCTTTGGCTCGGGCCATGGTCCCAGGATCTTGGAATCAAGTCCCATGTTGGGTTCCTTGCTCAGCAGGGAGCCTGCTTCTCCCTTTGCCTGCTGCTCTCCCTTCTTGTGCTCTTTCTCTCTCTATCTGATAAATAAATAAATAAAATCTTCAAATAAAAATAAAGAAGATATGGTATATATGTATACAATGGATATTATTCAGCCATAAAAATGAATGAAATCTTGCCATTTACAACAATGTGGATAGAGCTAGTGAGTATAATGCTAAGTGAAATAAGTCAGTCAGAGAGAAAAGACAAATACCACATGATTTCACTCTTAAGTGGAATTTAAGAAACAAGCAAAGGGGGTGGGGAAAGAAGATAGACAAACACAAACCAAGAAACACACTCTAAACTATAGGGAAACTATAGAGAAACTGATGGTTATCAGAGGGGAGGTGGGGTAGGAGGATGGGTAATATAGGTGACAGGGATTAAGGCGTGCACTGTCCTCATGAGCACTGGGTGTCCTGTGGAACTGTGGAAGCACTGAACTGCACCTTGAACTAATATAACACTGTATGTTAACTACATAAGCTAGAATTAAAATTTTTGTAAAAGGTGATAATAAACATTAAGTTCATTTATGCCATTCTGAGCCTGAATTTGGGTACAAATGCAGCTGAGGTAGGTGATGAGAACAGAGACTGTAAGGAAAGTCCAACAATGAGAAGTGAAAATAATGTGATTCACAGAGACCGTCCTCCCAATAACCTATATTAAGAAATGCTTACAAAAATACCTAACAGAATACCTCCCTCCACCACCACCCCACCACCACACACAACAATCTCTGGGAGGCTTTGTGAAGATCCAAGTTTCCCTGGAACCAAGGCTGACAACCTGGCAGAGGTGGCCAACTACTTAAATGCCATTGAAAAGCAATCCTGTCCTCAAACAGGAGATAATTATCCTTAAGTGGAGGAAGCATTAATTTGCAAATATAAGCATAGAATTTTTTAAATTCTACCCTATCAGAGGAGGAAATAGTACTATTTTATTTTTAAAATGTCTTTGGTAAGGGAGGCCTCATAGGGTAAGAACTCGTGTCTCTCTACCTTAACATTTTACTAGAGAGATACTTGACTCACGATGGTTCTTCAGTTTGAAGTTTGAACTACTGAATATGGGCATGGAGACCTCTGCACTGGTATTCAACTACCCACCTCACAATCTTTCCTCTCATCACATGGAGAAGTTGGGAGCAGCACACTAGATTGTGTTGAGAAGTATCAGATATCCTAAAAATGGGGATATAATGAGCCCCTCACAGTTGCTTGGCAATATTGTGAGTTTATAGTTTCCTTAGTTAAATAATCTCTTTTCATTTTATTAAGGGGACCACAAGTCATTTCTTGACAATGTAAGGTCCAAAAAGGAGATAAGTCATACTTTGTAAAACGTGTTGATTTTCTTCCTCATCACATGATTGTCACTTTTCCTTGTAATTTTAATGCTTTTTAACATTTCTCATGGAATATATTTACCTCAAGTAATTCTTTAAATTCCTTTCTCATCTTTTTTTTCAAAATATAAACCACCATTCTCTATAGTCTTCTGATTTCAGTTTGGACTTCTCTCTAATGACCATAATTTCTGTACCTCATTTACTTATTCTGTCACAATCTCTGTCACCATTATTATCGTTTATAACACACATGACATGGTTGACACTTAGAACGTACATTCTCTCCCGTAACAGTAGCACCCATACCTCAGAAAGAAGGGATGGGGAAGAAATTGTAGGAGGGGTTTTTAAGCCCCCCACTTTTTTTTAAGACTCAGAAAGAATATGAGATTGAAGGGTTTTTTTAAGTTAATTAATTCCAGTATAATAAGCATACAGTGTTTATATTAGTTTTAGGTGTGCAATATAGTGACTCAGTAATTCTGTACATTACTCCATGCTCATCATGACAAGTATACACTTTTTTTTAAATAAAGATTTTATTTATTTATTTGAGAGAGGGAGTGAGCAAGAAAGAGAGACCTCAAACTGGGGGAGGGGCTAAGGGAGAGAGAGAAGCAGGCTCCCTGCTCAGCCACAATGAGGGGCTCGATCCCAGGACCCTGGGATCATGACCTGAGCCAAAGGCAGATGCTTAGCCCACTGAGCCATCCAGACACCCGTGATAAGTGTACTCGTCAGCCCCTTCACCTATGTCACCCATCCTCCCAACCGTTTCCTTCTAGAAACCACCAGTTTGTTCACTATAGTTAAGAGTCTGTTTTTTGGTTTGTCCCTTTTTTCTTTGCTCATTTGTTTTGTTCCTTGAATTCCACCTATGAGTGAAATTATCTGATTATTTGACTTATTTTACTTAGCATTATACCTTCTAAATCCATCCATGTTGTTGTAAATAGCAAGGTTTTATTCCTTTTTATGGCTGAATAATGTTCCATTGTGTGTGTGTATGTGTGTGCCACTTCTTTATCCATGCCTCTATAGGTGGATATTGTAAATAATGGCAGTAAACATAGGAATGCATATGTCTTTTCAAATTAGCGTTTTCATATTCTTTGGGTGGAATTATTGGATCATATGATAATTCTATTTTTATTTTTTTGAGGAACTTTCATACCTTTTTTCCACAGTGTCTGCATCAGTTTGTATTCCCCGGACCAGTGCGTGAGGATTCCTTTTTCTCCACATCCTCCCCACCACTTGTTGTTTCTTGTGTTTTTTACTTCAGCTGTTCTGACAAGTGTGGGATGATATCTCGTTGTGGTTTTAATTTGCATTGTCCTAATGATGAGTGATGTTGCACATCTTTTTATCTATCTGTTGGCCGTCTGCACGTCTTCTTTGGAGAAATGTCTGTTCATGTCTTCTGCCTGTTTTTTAATTGTATTTTTTTGTTTGTTTGTTTTAGTGTTGGGTTGTACAAATTCTTTATCTATTTTGGATATTAACCCCTTATCAAATATATCATTTGCAAATATCTTTTCCCATTCAGTAGGTTGTCTTTTTGCTTTGTGGACTATTAATTGCTCTGCAGAAGCTTTTTATTTTGATAAAGTCCCAATCGTTTATCTTTGCTTTTGTTTTCCTTGCCGCAGGAGATGTATCCAAAAAAATATTGCTACAGCCAGTGTCAGAGAAATTACTATGTGTCCCCTCTTCTACGATTTTTATGATTTCAGGTCTCACATTTAGGTCCTTAATCCATTTTTTTAAAGGTTTTATTTATTTATTTGACAGAGAGAGAGAGAGATCACAAGTAGGCAGGGAGGCAGGCTGAGAGAGGAGGAAGCAGGCTCTCCGCAGAGCAGAGAGCCCGATGCGGGGCTCGATCCCAGGACCCTGGCTGAGATCATGACCTGAGCCGAAGGCAGAGGCTTTAACCCACTGAGCCACCCAGGTGCCCCTCAATCCATGTTGAGTTTATTTTTATGTATGCTATAAGAAAGTGGTCCAGTTTCCTTCTTTTGCATGTAGCTGTTCCATTTTCCCAGCACCATTTGTTGAAGAGAGACTATGTTTTTCCCATGGGATACTTACCTCCTTTGTCATAGATTAAAAGATTGAAGCTTTTCTTCAACTTCTTGATATCTAATTTTAGCTGGACACCTAACGTGCCGTGCTAGCCTCTGGTCAGTTTTCCTTGCATTGTTATTTAATTGTTGTATAACCCTATGAAGTAGATTCTGTTATAAACTTTGTTTTACAAATGAGGAAACATGTCCAGGGATGTCGTGTATCTTGCCAGAAATCACTTGATATGTCCAAAATGGAGCTTCTTCATTTTCCCTTAAAACTCATCTTTTTCATATCAGTTCATGGCAGTATTTTTGGACTGCTCTCCTCTTTCATACTTTAAATTCCTTCCATCAGCCAATCACATCAGCTCCACCCACAAAATGCATAGAGAATCCAGCTGCTTGTCACCACCATCACTGCTACCACCCTGGGCCAAGCCACCATCAACTCGAACCTGTGTCCTTAACTGCCTCTTAACTGCCACCCTACTTCTACACTTGCCCCTCCTATAATTTACTTCAAATGTGGAAACCAGAGCGATATTTTTAGACATAAGTCATGTCCTGTCACTCCTCACCTGAAAACCCTCCAATATCTTTCCCTCACATTTAGAATAAAATACCTTCCATGGTCAAGAAGTCCTTACCTGACCAAGGCCTGCCTCCCTCTCCTACTTTGTCTTCTTATATTCTTTCCCCAGTTCACTGCATTCTACACACTTTGGCCTCTTTTCTGTCCCTTGGCAGTTGCTGTTCCCTCATCCTGAAAAACCCTTTTCTCAGATAGTCACAAGGCTTTCTCCCTAACTCTATGCAGATTTTCAATTAAATGTTTCTACTGAAAGGCCCTTCTGGGTCCCTCTATTAAAATGGCATTCCCGGGGGCGCCTGGGTGGCTCAGTGGGTTAAAGCCTCTGCCTTTGGCTCGGGTCATGATCTCAGGGTCCTGGGATCAAACCCCGAATCAGGCTCTCTGCTCAGCAGGGAGCCTGCTTCCCTTCCTCTCTCTCTCTCTCTCTGCCTGCCTCTCTGCCTACTTGTGATCTCTGTCTGTCAAATAAATGAATAAAATCTTTAAAAACATAAATAAATAAAATGGCATTCCCCTATCAGCCAATTGTAATCCATTTATCCCAGAATGTTGTAGGTGCTTGTTTATGGTCTTTCTCTCTCCTTCTAGAATCTAAGCTTCCCTTTGAGGCCAGGAACTCAGTATTGTACACCTAGGTATTCCTAGTGCTTCAAACAGTGCCCAAGACACATGCATTTGTAGAATGATTTAATCCACAGACAGTTGTGTAAACCCAAATGAACACACACATACTGCAGAAATGCATAATTGAATATTATATATTAAAATACACAACTACATTTTGTGTAGGACCATGTAGAAGGAAAAATAGATATCAGGGAGTAGATGCAAAATGTCTACCTCGCATTCTTTCTAAATCAACCAAAACACTCAGAAGCTGTTCAAATCAGTAACACATCTTTTAGAATCACATATATTGCTTTCTCATAAATTATTTCTAGATTATATTCTTGTTTCGATGTTGAAAACATTGAAAAGTTCAAATGATATGAGTTATATTTGTATTCATCTGTTATCAGTCTCCTTTCTCTCTCTCTCTCTCTCTGTCTCTCTCTCTCTCTGTTTCCCCTTATCTACCTATGCATCTGTCTCTCTTTATCTGACCTATCCATACCTTTACACTCTGACCCCTTATCTTTAACTGTCTACTTGACATGCCCAGTAAATGTTGAAGGTCTTGCAACATCAGATGCAAACCAGTTCCAAGGTTAACCTCATTCTCTGTTGCTCAGAGTCTACTATTCTTCTACGGGCTGCCTTATTTCCCATTCATCCCTTACATTGAGTCAGTCACCAGATCCCCTCCCTTCTGCCTTCTGTGTACTTCTGTATCTGCCCCTTCCTTTCTCATCCCACATGCACCACCATGGCACAGACCACCTTTAACCCGGTGTCTTCCAAGTTTCTGCCTGTGTGACTCCAGGATCACATAGGCCACTGCCATCTTCATCTCATTACTGCTTTTGCTCCAAAACCTTCAATGGCATGCAATTCCAGCACGTAAAATCAAAACACCTCTACCTGCTGGTGACGATGCTCTGTTATCTGGCTGTGCTCTCTTCTATTTTACTTGTCTCCTTACAGTTGCACCAAACCACTGGGTTCCTTTCTCTATCATGTGCTCCTGTTTGCCACCAGATGTAGCATGATCCCCTTAACCCAAATCTTCACTTTCCAATTCTCTTGTCTTTATAATGTTTAGAACAACGTCAGCCTTTACTGATGTCCTTTTTATCTGAAGTCTTATAGCACTTACTAATTTTTAAGATGTTTGTAATTAATTATAAGCTTCTTTTTATTTTATTTATTTCATCTTGTTGCTCTTTCATATGTTAGTCCTCTCCACCCAATTAGATAGGAATCTACTTGAACAGAAAAAAAAAAAAAAACATCTCATGTACTTATATATAGCGCTGGTATGCACCCGCATAGCATACCAGTACTTTTTTTTTTTCAGACAGCATACGCACACACACCAGTTCAAATAAGTCAACATTCCCATTGCTTATTCAGAGAAAACAAGTTTACGTGCCAATTCAAGTAGGACAGGTGGGAAAGAAACAAGGGGAATGTGGTGGGTTTAGAGAAGTTGTGAGATTTTTTAAGACTGAAATGTCTATATAATAACCATAGTAATAATAATAACAATAACCACAAAGCACTGATTCCCCATATCCCATAGTCAGAGGCAGATTTATAATGAAGCTAGTGAAACATCAGGGTTCCTCACTTGACCATTTCCCTATAAGATCCTAAGGGAACCCTAGCACTGTGGTCACATGCATGTTTTTGTAAAACTTAAAAATTAAGATATTCTAACTGCACTCAATTCAGATCATCTTGATTCACAGCACTGCATTGTCTGTAGGCATTCTGCATTCATAATTTCTCATGGTGGATGGTACCGAAGTGGCCAAGACCTTTTGTATCCATAATTTGTGATGCCGTGCACCACTGGAATAACTGAAAGAGCATTTTTTTAAATTTTTTAAAGGTTTTATTTATTTACTTGACAGAGGGAGAGAGAGATCACAAGTAGGCAGAGAAGCAGGCAGAGAGAGAGGGGGAAGCAAAGTTCCCGCTGAGCAGAGAGCCCGATGCGGGGCTCGATCCCAGGACCCCCAGATCATGACCCAAGCCGAAGGCAGAGGCCCAACCCACTGAGCCACCCAGGCGCCCCCTGAATGAGCATTTTTTAATTATGATTTTTATGCTTTTTATTTGTCTCATTGTTTCCTTAGCCACAAAATGAAATTGAGTGTTCTAAGCTAGCTCTAGACTGTTTCCTGCCCATATGAGAAATGACAGAACCCTGAACAAACAGGAAATGAAGTGCCAGAAGAGATAGAATTGAATTTTCATTGAGGACCTACTATATTCCAAAAGTGTACATAAGTCTTTGATCTCTTTGAGTGCTGTAATAACTATTTAAGACAGATAATCATTTTCTCCATTGACAAGTGAGAAAACCGAAGCTCAAAATGTTAAGTAACGTATTGCAAGTCACATAACTAGAACGAGTTTGAATTTGGACGTGCTCCTAAATGCAAAGCACATGATGTTTCTAAATATTACACGACTAAAGCAAAAATCAGGAAGTAGTTGTTACAAATAAATCGAGACATACATGGATAACCATTTGAAGAAACTAATAAAAATCTAGATACCCTCCTTTCTACATATTTTTTCCATAGTATATTTGTGTAAATAAAATGTAAAAATGTTATTTCTTTTCTGTACTTCTCTGTATTCTCTCGATCTATTACTTCAAGAGATTCAGAGTAAAGCTGCAGTATCCTTTGTGAAGTTAAGAATTTGCAATTTGTCAGTCCCTAAAGAAAAATGTGCAGGAGGGGGAGTTGAAAGATCTGAAGAGTTTGGAGTATGACGCCTGGGCTATTTATCTTCAGGTGCTGGAATGTTGTGTTTCTGTCACCCTTGCACTTGTGATCTGCTGCATGATTCCATTTGAGATAGTAGCCACTCTAAAGCAGTACGGCGAATTTGAACTTGTTGTGTTTAAGTAATTACTTAATTGTGGCTCCTTGTCACTTAAGTACCTTGGAGAAATCTGTAGTTAGTACGTACATATATTTTATTTCAAGGTGACTTTTGATTATTTCCGTCTTGTATTTTCTTAGATTCTTATGTAGCTATAAAACAGCTTTGTCATTGCTTTGGTGAAATGCATACAAGCTTGCTACTCTGTAAACACATCTAAAGGGAGAGAGAAAGAGAGAGAAAGATTGCTATTAAATTCCCATGCATTCAAGCAAGAACAGCTGGTTAGGATTAGGAGAACATTCTACCTTCAGCATACAGCTTTCCCACAGCTTCTTTCCTCTTTTTCTTTTTTTTTTTTTTTCTGTAGCTGACATAAAGTCGGCGTCATATCCTGTATTCGGTTAACATTTTTGTAACAATCAAGATATTTCACTAAATTATTTTTAATGCTGAGTACAGCAAACATTTCATTATTCAGGAATCTGCCTTTTAACCAGAGTAAGCATTCACATGATGACTAAAACATATAAAATAAATTGTATCACACAGGGTCATTCCTAGCAATAGCTTTAATGCTGTTCACTTGCTCAATAGGCATGTTAGACTTTTTATCTTTTTTTTTTTTTTTTAAGGTCAGCATATGTGGTCCTGGGAACTGCCTGATCAGATTGGATAGATTTGGGGCGCCTGGGTGCATCAGTTGTTTAAGTGTCCAACTCTTGATTTCAGCTCAGGTCATGATCTCAGGATTGTGAAATCAAGCCTTGCATAGGGCTACCCACTCAGTGGGGTGTCTGCTTGAGATTCTCTGCCTCCCCCCCCCCCCCCGCCCCCGTTCACATGCTCTCTTGCTCTCTCTCACTAAAATAAATGGATTAAATTTTTTTTTTTTCTTAAAAGATGAGTAGGTAATTCTCATGTGAGAACTTGGTTTTGTGACACAAGTGACCACCATGGACAAGTTGTAGGACATCCCGGTTGCAGTGCTACAGAAGTTTAGGGTGGAACTTGGTCCCTGATCATATCTTCCAGCACCAACGGGACAGCACACAGACTCCAAATAACAGAGGGCCCGAGAATGCAAAATGTGCACCTTTCATTCTCTACACTAATCAGTGTGTTACTGGTAGACATTATTTACTCCAAGTCACCTATAGCCCTCTCCAGAGATCCTGCCCTTTTCTCTAGACTAGTTGAACTATTTTAGAAATCTGTGACAATTCAAGTCATTGTTACTGCAGTATTGTAGGCTAAGGAAGGCCTTGCTTGAATTTTTAGGAATTTTGCAAGTCTGAATTACATAGTAATAAATACAGGTGATCACTTAATAAACCTCCTTTAAGACTTTTTTCATCCATTCAACCAGGAGTCATGAGTCAGAAGTTTTGATTTGTATTCCCCACTCTGGAACTAAACCAGTTCTGTGAGATGAGCAAGTCATCACTTTATGTAAACCTCATGTTCTTCATCTGGAGAGACAGGGTTATCTAAATTTGCCATATGCCTACATACTTGTTCATTGCTGTGCAGCATTGTAGTGAAAAGTATAAGACACTGGCTCTCCTCTCAAGACAGGAACTTTAACCATTAAACATCCAAAAGGGCAGTATTCCTTCATTTAATACATATAAATTGAGTACTTCCTATAGGTTAGGCACCCTGCCATATGCCGCGAAGATGGCTTTGGATGCCATTAATGCCCCCCAGTGCTGTGGGCATTACAGGGAAGCTGTCCCTGGAGTTGTCTGGAAAGTGAGCATCACAGACGTGAGGATGGGACTAGATTAATAATTTCAGGCAAATGAGGCAAGGTGCAAGAGATAGATAAGTAATAATGTCATTTATTAAGCTTTTATATGGCAGATACTACTATAGGCTTTTCATACACTTATAAGTAACTCACAAAAATATAGTGAGGTGTGGATATAACTTTCCCCATCTTATAGGGGATGCAATTTACCTAGCAGTATTTTTTTTTAACATATAAAGTATTGTTTCAGAGGTACAGGTCTGTGATTCATCAGTCCTACACAATTCACAGCGCTCACCATAGCACATAACCTCCCCAATGTCCATCATCCAGCCGCCCTATCCCTCTCTCCCCCGGCAGCCCTCAGTTTGTTTCCTGAGATTGAGTCTCTTATGGTTTGTCTTCCTCCCCAGTCCCATCTTGTTTCATTTTTCCTTCCCTTCCCCCCCATGACCCTCCTCCCTGCCTCTCAAATTCCTCATATCAGAAAGATCATATGATAATTATCTTTCTCTGATTGACTTATTTCACTTAGCATAATACCCTCTGGTACCATCCACGTCATTGCAAATGGCAAGATTTCAGGAGGGTTTTGATGGCGCATAATATTCCATTGTGTGTGTGTGTGTATATATAAATATACACACACACACACATATATACATACATACATATAATATGTATATATACCACATCTTCTTTCTCCATTCATCTGTTGGTAGACATCTAGGTTCTTTCCATTGATTGGCTATTGTGGACATTACTGCTATAAACATTCAGGTGCACATGCCCCTTCGGATCACTACATTTGTATCTATGGGGGTAAATACCCAGTAGTGCCATTGCTGGGTCATAGGGTAGTTCTACTTTCAACTTTTTGAGAAAGCTCCATACTATTTTCCAGACTGGGTGCACCAGCTTGCATTCCCACCAACAACGTAGGAGGGTTCCCCTTTCTCCGCATCCTTGTACTTGGCAATATTTTAAACTCACCCCCACAGGCTATAACTCTTCCAAGACTATACGATAAGTGAGAGAGAGTCAGGATTTGAATCCATGGTCTGTGCCCCAAATCTGCCTTCTAAATATTTGTTAAAGGAACTCCACATATTTTGTTGATGTGAAGTGATTTTTAGTCATGTCACAACTCCAGCATGTGAAATCACAAAGAAGAATATTATATTCAGAACTTCCCTCTATGAGTAACCCAGAAATCTGTATCCCTTTTTCTTACTCCTAGAGATCCTTTTTTTTCCTTTCTTTAGCTGTAGTTTGGTCTTTCTCTAGTCAACAGTTTTTACCAGTGATATCTGGTAATGGAGGGTGTTGGTGAAGTTAAGAGAGCAGTAATGAAATTTTATGCCATTTTATTTTAATCATTGTCCTAAACATGAGCACATGTAGCATAGCTCCATTAGCTATTCCACTGTGAAAACTAAACCAGCCATCATTTACACATTCATTCAGTATAATGACTAAAGGTGAACAAAAATTTAAGATATGGTTTATCTGCATTCGAAGGTCTTCTCTTCTTCAACTGCCTAGAAAATGTGGAGGCATGTACATAAAACATAGAAATTAGGACGATGATCCCAGCAGGCTACAAGTAACTGCCCTTGGATGGGTACAAAGAGCATCCTGACTTACGTTCACAGGTCTATTAAGGCTCAGTCTCATTTTTAAATTTACAGTTTCCCTTCTGGCTATTTTTTCTAGGTGTTTTTCTTCTCCTTTACCTTTTTTTGGGGGGAGGGGGATGTTGTGGACCAGAGGAGAGTGGGATTTCCGAGTAAGAGACCACAACATTCCAAGGAAATGAATACAACTAGAATGCTGGTGTATTTGTGTAATCCCAAACCTGGTCTCCTAAATATTTGGTAGACTACTTATATCCCTAAACTGTTACGTTTTCAAGGATTTTTGCAAAAGGATTTTGCAAATTAAAAGGAAGACCACATTCACCCAAACTTTAGATGGTTACTATAGTTAACATCTGGGCTGTGACCTGACGTCAGCCTGTAGTGATGAAGTCCAGATGTTATAACTTAGCAATGTTTTTGTTACTTCTAAGCATTTGCTGCTTTTGTTGGGGTGTGTGTGTGTGTGTGTGTGTGTGTGTGTTTTAAGACTCTAACTTCTTCATACGTGAAGGTATTAGAGAAGAAGAGGAGATGAAATTAGCGTAGACCCAGAATAACTAAAGGCCTCTGCTTTTGACACACACTTTCAGGCCATCACAGAACATGCAGCCTGTGGGAAGGCAGGCTCCTGGGCCTGCCAGATAAGGATATCTCCATTCCATTGCTATTTTCTGTTAAAACAGGCTATATGATTGACTAATGTCTACTCATTTAATACTATATAGTAAGGAAACAGGAAAAGGAATTAAATCAATAATAAATATTCTAAGACATTTACAGTTATTTCTTTCCATCTGATTTTAATTTTATATATGCACATACATAAATATCTCTACATATATAGCAACACACACACACACACAGTATTTATTGTTCTAGAAGAGGGGAACCACCACTCACACAACAGCAACCACATTGCAGCAGAGCCATTTACAATGAAAAGCCAAGGACAGGTTATAAAAGGCACAATTATTCCCTAACATCCATGTGAAGAAGTTAAGAAAATCCCCCAAAACAATTTCTTCCCTCAAAACCCATTTTAATTTTAGTTCTATATCCATTAATTTATCTAAAATATTCGCATGGCTAATGGTATTTTTAACTGATTTCACTTCTGATGCTAATGAATGCCATATGCATTCCAAACACTTTATTACTTGGTGTTAAAAGCTCAGCTTTGGTTTAACCTGAAACTATTCTTACAACTTGCTAGGAGTTACCCCAAGTTCTGTTCTGTTATTGCAAGGTTTGGGGAACAGATCATATGATAGCTGTTTTTCTCAGTCGTTTAGATGATTTTGTGTGAACATTTTATAGCTTCATTACATTGTACTTGAAGATGTACAGTGTGCTCTAACAGTGAACATACTGGTCTATACATGAGTGAGATTACCTTTCTGGTTTCAGTTCTTGAACAGACTTCCATTTTCTGTAAATAAATCCTGAGCCTCAATAGTGGTACAGCCATGGGCCAGGACACTCGTTACTCCCTCTTTTGAGCCATTACTGTTTGCTCAGAATCCTTAACAGGACAGTTGTAATGGGGCCTTTTTTTGCAGCATCACGTAAAATCTTTGCTAACTTTTTTACATGATGAACTTTCAGAGGTTTGAAAGCAAGCAAGAAAGATATCCTCTTATCTCCAGGATATACCTCCTTAATTATTTCAGCATTTTTGTAACCAGTAAAGGTTTCAAGATCTTTAAACAGTATCTTTTAGATACTTTCTAGTTTGTTAATAGCCCTCTTTAGTAAACAAGACACTTTACATGTGCTCTGAGCAAGGTAGGATATGGTAGGAATTCTTCCTCCCTTGTTCTAGGCCACATGACAATATTAGTATAACCTATAATTACAATACATTTACTCCATATTTTTGTCACCTCCATGATTTTGATGCCTCATTTTAATCTCATGATCACGTATAAGCAGGAGATCTTTTTAACATGAAATAGAATTGTCAAGACTCTTCTGCAGCAGAGGTTTTTTTTTTTTTAACCTAAATATAGGGTTGGCATATGTCCCAGTTAAATTTAATCTTGTTCACTTTACATATGCCTACCCTTATCCATCATTTCACCCTATTGAGATAATTCTGAGTCTTTATCCTTTCATATATTAGCTCCTTATTTCAGCTTTGTGACACTCATAGACTTTATAAGCATGCCATCTTGAACTTTTAATTAGGGACTCTGGGCTTAATTTAATGAAATACTACTTAAGACATGATCAGTGATAAAACAGAGATCTCTCTTTAGGCCCATATTCATTTTTAGTTGTCCATATTCCTAAAAGCCAGTTGTTCAGCCAAAATATGACTCTATCTAATTGTTCCAGCACCCATTCAGTCTAAAAGAACATCATTAACATTTTGCAAAATGCTTTGCTGATATCAGGAGGCATGCCATTTCTCTGATTTACTCATGTAATAACATTATAAAATGGAATCAGGTATTACTAAGAATTGCTTTTTCATTTAATTCTTGGATGTTTCAATATTTTTAATCTAACCAAGTTATCTTTAATAATTAACATGTACCGGGACGCCTGGGTGGCTCAGTCGGTTAAGCGGCTGCCTTCGGCTCAGGTCATGATCCCAGCGTCCTGGGATCGAGTCCCACATCGGGCTCCTTGCTCGGCAGGGAGCCTGCTTCTCCCTCTGCCTCTGCCTGCCTCTCTGCCTGCCTGTGCTTGCTCTCTCGCTCAATCTCTCTGACAAATTAAAAAAAAAAAAAAATCTTAAAAAAAAAAAAGATTTGAGTTTTAAAAAAAAATAAATAATAATTAACATGTACCTTTATCTGTATAGTATTTTGCAATTAAAATGCCTCAATATAAGTCACACTTATGAAATCCTTTTAAACAGATTAAGGAAACATGATTATCTCAATTTTATTTTTTTTAAGATTTATTTATTTATTTATGTTTAAAAAAGAGAGTTGTGGGGGGGAGGGACACGGAGAGGGAGAGAGAGAATCTCAATTAGACTCTCTGCTGAGAGCGTGAATCCCAAAACTGGGGCTTGATCTCACAACCCTGAGATTATGACCTGGGCTGAAGTCAAGAGTCAGATACTTAATGAACTGAGCCCCCCCAGGCACCCCTGATTATCTTCATTTTAAAGATTAAGATACTGAAGTTCAGAGACATTACTAGAATCCAGATCTTGTTATTTTAAGTACAGTTGTTGTTATTGTTGTTTTCCCCCATGACACCACAGCTAACAGGATTCAATTGCATTCTATTTGCATGGTTAGGTGCTCAGTGAATATTTTTGAATAAATGGGTAAATTTGTTCAAAAAGTCTTTCTATCCAAGGACTTTGCCTCAAAGCATTTTGCCTTTTTAAAGAGCTGGCTCATTGGGGCGCCTGGGTGGCTCGGTGGGTTAAAGCCTCTGCTTTCGGCTCAGGTCGTGATCCCAGAGTCCTGGGATCGAGCCCCACATTGGGCTCTCTGCTCCGCGGAGGGCCCGCTTCTTCCTCTCTCTCCCTGCCTGCCTCTCTTGCCTACCTGTAATCTCTGTCTGTCAAATAAATAAATAAAATCTTAAAGAGCTGGCTCATTTCTGCAAGAACAAAAATTAAACTCTATTTTACTAGCAAGCACAGTAATAAGAATTGAACATATAAATAAATAGGCAATTTTTAAAGAGACTGTATGTGTGGTCTTTATAATATTGAGAACTATGTTTTCTAAATCGTGGCCTATAGACAGGTGCCAGTCCAGGTTGAAATTCCCAATGAGCTGCAGTAAATTGAGAAAATAAGAGGCAATTGTTATGGACTGAATTTTGTCCCCACCCCATGCATATGTTGAAACCCTCGCCTCTAATGTGACTGTATTTGGAGTTGGCATCTGTAAGGAGGTAATCCAGGTTAAGTGACATCATAAGGTTGGTGTGCTTGTAAGAAAAGCAAGAGATACTAGGAGTATGCTCACACAGAGGAAGGGCCATGTGAGGACATAGCCAGACGCAGCTGTCTACAAGCCAGGAAGAGAGCACTCACCAGAAACCAACCCTGACAGCACCTTGATCTTAGACTCCCAGCTTCCAGAGCTGTGAGAAAATAAATTTCTGTTGTTTAAACACCCGGTCTGTGGTCTTCTGTTACGGCAGCCCCAAGCTGACCAACGGCAATGTACTGAATTTTTAATCATATCAAATGTATTCGATTTAAAGTCTTGTCCTTTTTCTGCCCTTTTTCCTTTTTTGCTGTTAATATATCCTCACTTAGAAAATTATGGTGATGATAGAGGTTGGTTTTGTGTGCTGTAGATTAATACATTCACCTATGATAGTAAAGGTTAGCATTCCAATCCTCCCATATAGTTTGGAATTGTTACTGGTCTATGATGTCCGTGTTAGAGAGACTACGGGAGTGTGGAAATGATATTCTGTTGGCCAGCTGACTTCAACCAGGAGAATTCTGATCTACAAAGAACTAAGATCTTTGCAAAGCTTAGTGAAGCAGATGGGAACAATATTCTTTTGGCAGGGAGCAGCAATATTTTGGGTCAAAAATGATCAAATTGTATTAAAGCTTTGTAGAACCAATATGAGTGGAGCAGAATCATTTGGTAGAACTTTATATGGAAACATTTGTTCAAGAAACCCCTATCAGTCCTCTCCCACATGCCAGGCAGTGTCAGGCAATGAGGGTACAATGGTGACTGCCGCCCATCCCATGCACAGAAGGGTCTCACTGTCTCGTGCTCAGGACAGTGAGGGGAGTACAGTGGTAGGAACGGGGCTAGTGTCCCAAAGCAATTCAGTTGAGTCCCCATCCTGGCCTCTGGTATCCTGGCAGGCAAAGGTATTTTAGGGAGAATGGATGGCATATAGAGAGGCAGGAAGTGGCCAAGTGTGTGAAGGAGGTAATGGCATCAGTGGATACATTTGCCTGAAAAGGAAAAAAGAATGATGAATGGGGATAGTTTGGGGTGGGAGGTAATGGCTACAGGGTATGTTCTGATTTTCTGTTTATTGCTATTTTTTTAAGATTTTATTTATTTATTTGACAGAGAGAGAGAGAGAGATCACAAGTAGGCAAAACAGCAGCAGAGATGTGGGGGGAAGCAGGCTCCCTGCTGAGCAGAAAGCCCAATGGGGGCTCTATCCCAGGACCCTGAGATCATGACCTGAGCCGAAGGCAGAGGCTTAACCCACTGAGCCACCCAGACACCCCTGTTTATTGCTGTTTCTGTTCTTTTGGCTTAGGTTGTTTGTTTTTTAATCAGGTGGAGAGAGACAGGCTGAGGGAAATTACAAGTTAAAGTAGGGGTGGGGAGGGGGAGAGAAATGGAAGCTGAAACTCTGAGTAAGGGCTAAGAAAATTGTTGACGTAGTAATTCAGGAAATGGGGAAAGGCACAGTAAAGGAGAATCTTCCTTAGAAGGTGTGCAGCCCCTCCCCGAGACCAGTGGAAATAGGATAGAGATTGCTGTGGTAACAGATAACTTGACAAGGAGTGTCTGGGGAGCTGAGATAGATCACAGCCCATGGCCTCAACCTTCTTACTTCAGCCCGGACAACATAGTCTGCTAAAAATGGATCGGGACTTGAGATGAGTGGGGGAGGTTTAGAGGAATGGCAGAGGAATGGAGAAGGTCAAGTCCAAAAATGAAGTTAGGGCCCTTGAATTGGTAGTGACTGTTATTTACAAAGCATTGGCATTTCTCCAGCAGTAATTTGCTACCTTTTCAGAGGAGGGAGGGAAGAAAGGGGGAATTGCAGCTTTAATTCAGTGTGGAGGTTTTCCTGATTGAAGGCACTGAAGAAGCAAGAATCTGGGGAATTGAAGGTGTGTGCCAGGAATGAATGACAGACGCAACCAGAAACTCACTATGGACAGGAGATAGGATGGGAGGCTGAGTCCAGAAGGCAATGTCATAGTTGAAGACTTCTGAATGATGCACTCTAGGGAAGAAAATAGCATGGATGGATGACGGGTGATAGTCTTGGAGTTGTTCAAGCTTACAGTGTGTGGAGGCTGTCTACCAGGTCCTTGCCTCCTCTGATGAGGCTGTCACAGTTGGAGGGGAAGGGAAGTGTGTGAACTGAGGGCTGGTCTTCGGTGGAGGAGGAGCAATGGGAGATGCTGGACTGCAGAAGTGACCAGAGAATAAGGGCTGGGAGGCAGCAGCTGAGAGAACGTCTCAGGAACCAGACAGAGCTGCACAAGCAGTGGAGGGGGTAGGAGTGGCCCCGGTTTCCACCAGCAGGTGGAGAAACTGCTGCCAGAGTTGGGGATGTGAGAGAGCACAGGAAGCAATGAAGTGAGGCCAGTGGCCCAGGAACAGGGGGTAGGAGGAGGGCAAAGCAAGGAGACAGGAGTGAGGGAGCGCCTCCCAGCAGAGTACATGAGGTGCTTTTGTGACTCCCTGAGCACCTGCCCAGGCCGCACAACTGAGGACCCAAACTAACCAATTGCCTGCTTTCCTGGAGCCTCGGTATCAGCTGGTTGGTCTTTCACTTCATAACTAAAGATTATAGAGAGAAGAGGCATAGGCTCAGGTCACAGCAAAACTACAGCTAGGCATTTTCATGTTACTTACCCGATTTGCCGTAAGCAATATCCCACTAAAATGAATGCAGACCAGAAAGGGCTTTTAGCTTGGAGCAGTTCCCAGTAGTACTATGAAGCTAGTCACAGTATTATTAAAATATTGCTCAGTTTGGTTAGAAAATTATTCTAGAAGGATTGTTAGCCTTAAGTCTGGGATAATTTGTGTTAAACACAAAGCAGTTCTGTTCTTTGCCCTTGCTTGAGCATACCTGTAAAATATCTTGGAAGTCAGGCATTTGTGTGGATTTGGGGCAATCAGTCATCGTGCTTATGACGAGCAGTATTGTATGACAATTAAAAATATCTGGTGGGGTTTCAGTTCCTATTCTGCCACTTATATGATGTGGGTAACTACGGACAGGTCCCTTAGCCTCACTGGGCTGTAGTGTCCACATCTGTAAAATGGGTATGACGTTAACACACCGACCACACAGGGTTGCTGTGAAGATTAAGTGAGTCACAAAAGCAAAAACACTTAGAAAGCTGTCTGGCATGTTGGGAAGTGCTAAGTGTCCGAAATTCCTCTAATTGCACATAACGTGACACGCTTTGAAAGGTATTCTGTCGTCGATAGTCAGTCCTGCTGGCAAAGTACTGGCCGTGCTGTCTTTGCAGTTGCAGTCCTGACCTAGTAACAAGTGTGCCAAATTGCACAAGCAGATAGTCATGTTTGGCAGTGGCTGAAGCTTTGACTGTTAATGGAACAACTGGAACTGACTTTTACTTGGCACTCAACCAAATAATGAATCCTTGTCATCATCTCAGCAATATTTTTGCCTCTTGTCTCTCAATTTGCAGTGGTCGTGCATTAAATACCTGTAAAAAGCACCTTACTTCTTTCTGGGCAATAGGCAAAACTCCTTGCAATGTGATTAAGGACATGGGCTATCTGGATGGTATGCTTGTTAACAGAGGAGTGTGTTTCTGCCTGTATTTAAGAGAGACACTCAGTCTGGGTTTTGTTCATCAGAGTTTTGCAATCAAGGGTCACTTCTAGGTGGGGCACTGTACTGACAGCAAAACAGGAATGAACAGTATTTATGGCCTAAATGATGGGCTGTGTTGGCCTGATGCTCTGCTTTATTCATTCAACAAATATTATAAATATGTTCCAGGCACTGTGCTAGACCCCAGGACATAGCCCTGCTCCCTAGACTATCTGCAGGTACTTAAATATGGACTCAGACAAGTGTGGTAAAGAGATGAGTGAGACAGTGGTATGCAAGTGAGTGTTGGATGATGGAATGTGGTCGTGTGAAGGAAAAAATCATTTGACTTACTCTACTTTCATGGGTATCTTTATTACAAATACGGTTGGAATCTAAACTGGGGTGGACTGCTACTGTGTACTCTTTGGTCAATAAGATTTCTGAGTGGTCTTCATTTTGAAAAACTTTTTTGAGCATCACTTTCTTCTGTTTCAGATGGGATACTCACACATAAACACAACCTAGTTGCTGCCGCATGACCAAATCTAGCCAGTACCAGGAGTCCTGGTAAATGCTGAAACATTAAGAACTTCATTCTATTCTAATGGTATTTCTATTGTCATCTTAATTCCTAATTTTCTGTTGCTCAAATCAATCCTATCTAAATAGTTACCTGGGAATCCTATAGAAAAAGAAAGTCTAAGATATTTAAAAAGGCATGCTTTCAGACCTTTGGAAACAACATTTTTTTCTCCAAATGAAAATTACTGCATAAACGAAAATGTATCTTTAACCTCAGTTTCTTCCCTTAATTTGCCATTGTTGGAAAGGGCCTCTAAAATTTTCCTCAGTTCCAGGACGCCTAGGTGGCTCAGGTCATGATCCTGGAGTCCCGGGATCGAGTCCCACATCGGACTCCCTGATCGGTGGGGAGTCTGCTTTTCCCGCTGACCTCTCTCCTCTCATTCTCTCTCTCTCTCTCTCTCTCAAATAAATAAATAAAAATCTTTAAAAAAAAATTTCCTCAGTTCCAGGCAAAAGTACGACTGTATTCTTTCTACCTGCCCAACTGCCTTCTCTCATAATTATGCATCCTCAGGACCACTCGTCCCTGCTCCAAGTTTTAGCTCCCCGCCTACAGCCTGTTTAAAGTGTTATTTAAAGCATCTTTCAACGTTTTACATCCACCTCAATAACGTCTGATGGCGGGGTCTGGGGCCTGGACAGAATTCTTATTTGGGTTTCCCCTTTAAGAAGCACCTGAGACAATGATTTGGGTGTAAGGAGTGTATCAGAGATGCACTGAAAGAAGGAGGATAGCTTGGAAAGTGAGGAGAGCTGGTGAGGGGCTAGTGAGCCGTGTGCACCCATGGCCCTGTGTTCTGGCTACCATGTTACAGAACCACCCAGAAGTCAGCCGCATCAAACTTCCCCCTAAGATGCTTGCAGACCGTGTGTTAGGAGTTGGAGGGCGTAGGGGCCTCTGCTTCTCAAGGTCTGGGGCGTCAGCTGGAAGGTTTCAAAGGCTGGAACGTCCCCACAGCTGGGCCTGGAATCACCTGGAGGTTTCCTCAGTCGAACTGATGGTGGATACTAGCTGTCAGATGGCTCCTCTGCTGGGCTCAACAGAGCACCTACCCGTGGCCTCTTCACACGGCCTGGGCTTCCTCTCAGCAGCACAACCTCAGGGCAGGCAGACTCCTTACAAGGTAGGGCAGGACCCCAGGGCCCCAGAACGAATGTTCCAGAGAACAAGGCTACACAGCCACAATTCTTCTAACCTAATTCTTCTAACTACATTGTGTTGGTCACAAGCAAGCGATGATCCTGCCAGGGCACTTGGGTGACTCAGTTGTTAAACATCTGCCTTCGGCTCAGGTCATGATCCCAGGGTCCTGGATTGAGCCCCATGTGGAGTCAGGCTCCCTGCTCAATGGAGAGCCTGCTTCTCCCTCTCCCATGCCACTCCCCCAGCTCATGCTCTCTCTCTCTTTCTCTCTCTCTCTCTCTCTCTCTCTCTCTCATTCTGCAATCTCTCTCAAATAAGTAAATATTTTTTGTTTCTTTTAAAGTAATGATCCTGCCCTAATTTAAGGGGAGGGAAAAATAGAGTTCAGTTCTCAACAGAAGTATGTCAAAGAATTTCCAGCATTTTTTCTAAAAACAAAATACACAAAAAAATTTGTCACAGTGTAGGCAACCATCTTTCTTCTTGACTAGAAGTGTCAAAGGGAAGGCAAAATGTGTATTAACAAATAATTACAATATAAGGAACAAATAATTACAATATAACATAACATACAGGTGATAAGAAACAGGTAGGTGCAGAGTATAATAAGATCACAGAAGAATGACGCTTAGCTTGGTCATGGGCTCAGAGAAGATGGTTTAGCGTCAGTCAGATAGAGGTAGGGAGGAGATTTCAAGGAGGAGGAATAAAAGCAGCTGCTCGATGTGTGCAGTTTGGTAAAGTGGAATGTGGAGAGTGGCAGGTGAAA
Source organism: Mellivora capensis (assembly GCA_004024625.1). Taxonomy (NCBI): domain Eukaryota; kingdom Metazoa; phylum Chordata; class Mammalia; order Carnivora; family Mustelidae; genus Mellivora; species Mellivora capensis. Next base: position 44,720 of record PISX010008225.1, on the reverse strand, counting down.
GTGGAAACAGAAGGTCATGAGAAGTCTTGAATGTCATATTAACTGGCAGGGACCTTATTTTTAGGCAGTGAAGAGTCATTAAGGGTCATTGTCAGCATCTGGAGTAAAGATTATGAAAGCCTGAATGGAGTATGGAGCTATATAGTAAGAGGTGGATTTGAGAAATAGTTAGAATATAAAATAATGAATACTGGGGGGTTAACTGGGTATGTGGAGTGTCGGTTTACCACTGGGTTCTGACCCTGGATGCTCGGAGGCATGCTGGTTCCAGTGAGACAAGGAATTGTGTAGGAGGAATTGGTTGGGGGAGGAGATGGTGAGAGTGAGATCCCTGTGGCCATCCAGGTACACATGGCCATGTCTAAGTCTAAACCTGAGAGAGAAAGCAGGACAGGAGAGATCAAGTTGAGAATTAACAGCAAATAGGAGAAGAAAGAGAAAGTCTAAGAAGGATACATGGAAAAGACAGAGCAACTCTTTTGGCTCCAAGAATGCAGATTTGAACTTGAAGTTCGTAGGTGATCACCTCAGTTGTCTTGATGATGAAGACAAGGATGTCTGTTGAGAGAAGGTGGAGCCCAAATACCGAGAGCAATTTTTAAAACAAAGAGAAACAACAAATATGGACCCTACAAAGGAAGAAAGTTTTTCCTGTTGGTTCTGTGCAAGTCTTTGTAATTGTTCCTGATGCCCTCTCCTTGTCCTCAGAAATTCTAACTCCGATTCCCACTCACCAAATATGCAAAAGCATTGCTAAAAACCTGTTAGGATCACACTCCCGTATACTCTCTGGCATCATCACAGTTGATTTTGTTCCTTCTGATTCACATACATATTGCAGAAGCACTAAATAAGAAAATCATTAACCATTAACCATCTTTAAATTTAAGTCTTCACAAACAGAAACATCTATAATGAAATGGAAAGAGGTTCTTTTTATTTCTTTTCCCTTGGTATTTAGTATTTATTATTCCAGAACATCTCAACAATCCAGACTTGTGTGTTAGTATGAGTTTCCAGCAGATGATAGAAAGCAGGCTTCCTCTGTAAATCTTCCTTACTTTTCTTGAGTCTGAATCACAGAGAATTCAGAATATCGATGCCCTAGGAAAGATGTTTTTCCAAGAGGAATTGGCAGGACAACAGAATGTGTTTGAAGACCAAGAAGACAAGAAGAACAAGCTTTTCCTTCAGCGATTGTGTGCTTGCCTTACTCAGTAGATACTAACAGTATAATTACTGTAGGCATGCACAAGTTTGGGGTTCTTTTTTCACCTGTAAAAGGGTTTCTCCTACTTAAAAAGGTTGAAAAACCACTGGTTCAGATAATCCTAATCCATGGATAATCCCCACATCTTCCCTTCAGTGGCTCCAATTGCCTTCCCCAAGAAAGCTCCCATCAGAGCTCCTAAGGGTGAGCCAAATGGACAGATCTGAGCTTTGCCCCCTTAATGAAGCATAGCAAATGACCAAAAGGCAAGCTGCCGAAAGAGAAATGAAAGGAACCCAGGGTCTGTATACTCCAAACTGGCTAATTGGCCCCTGAAAGATAGTGAGTGGTGTGCAAATGCCTCTTACTTCCTAACAGCTCAGCAGGGCCTCCACGGAAGAATCCAGCACCAACTGGGGGGTCATTGCAGAAGGGAGATTCTCAACCAGTGTCCTTTGTCCTTGTTGAAAGAACTGAAAGTCCCTCTCCACAGTGTTACTTTGCCATTTAGAGGGCTTAGGGGTGAAGGGGAAGGACAAGGAAAGGGGAAAGCTTTTCGTATGTTTTCTCTGCTACTTTCATAGAGACTCAAAAATATTAATTTTCGAGATATCTTCCTTTTATGGTCTCACAGTTGAACCTGATCTAGAATATAAAAACATACAGCAGGGTATAATGAGTTTGGAAACCGGAAACCAAGGAAAAAGAAAAATGGTCCCAAATCAGGCTGAGGATTTTAGCACGGGAAAACGTGGATCCTCTGTGACCTAGCCTCCTGCACGTTTACACTGGGGTTGTTTACAGTGGATATTTGCATAATAATGCTCAGTTAAGTGGCCTTCTCTTCACTTTTAATTGAAAGCACTCCTCACTTCTGGATAATTTGTAAACATTGCTTTTATGTCCGGTGAAGAGAAATTCAGAGTGTGCACACAAGGATAACAGAAACCCACAAAGTGACCTCCCAGAGCCCCTTGATGGGGGTGTAGTATCTCTCAACCAAGCCTGGTCTGGGCAAGAATAACTGAGATGGAGAAGAGCCCCCACTGCCTCCCTCTCTCCTCCTGCACTCTCTTACCTTTTCCCTTTGGCCTTCCCTACCCTCTCTCAGCCTCTGGAGCTTCATTAGAAGCGAGAGCCTAAAACTACCCAAAACAACTTAGAATCTAATACTTTGCCTGCTGAACCACATTCATCTCCTGACCATGAGGACTATGTGAAACCAATAGCCCAATCTCTACAGGGAAAACATGTTTCCAAGAAAAGATCAGATTTTACAGTTAGGGGTTCTCCCCATCAGAGCAAAGATATTTTCAAGTTAAAGAGAATATATTTCCATTTGAATAGAAATTGGTCATTAGTAACTTGGTTTTAAAGTTGCTTTAAAAAACAAACAACAACAACAAAAAAACCCACTTCACCCTGTGATTGTTGCATCCTTTTCCCCTACCAAAATGAACTCATCCTTGAGACCATCCCATGACACAGGTGAAGGTCATTTTTACGTTCCTTTAAACTGTACTTTTTTTTGCATCTGGTTAAGCTTCTGAGGTGCTGTGTTCTAAGGCCCCGGAGACTTAGAGGGCATCTTATGGGAAAAGAGCAAGTCCCGTCTGGTAAAAGGCACAGAGGGACGGCCTGGTCTCCAGAGATATTACTCGAAGTGAAACTTCCATAGTAGGTTGAAGTTTGTGCCTTTGGAAGTTTCCATAAAGGGCTCCGAAGGGAGAAAAAAAAAAAAGTCTCCCTAATCTTGTCCCCATGCATCTACTGTTCATTTGAAGATGAAGATTATTTATGTTGAAGGAGCACTGCGGCCCCTTAGATGGCTCTCCAGCGGCAGAGGGCCGAAGGGATGCACTAATGTTTATCACTGGCATGGGACCAAGCATCACAGAAATGCAGGCTCCTTGGCTCGCCTCCCAAACTCTGGGTTCTCTCTGACTGACTTCAAGCCACTTTGTAAATGGTGTTGTTGTTTGAGGAGAACATTTCTCTCTAGGTTACAATTCTACAGGAGTTGATATTTTAACACCCTTCTTCTGGAAAACTTCCCATTTCTAATACTTCCCTTCACTGGATTCCCCTTTGAAGTAAGAGAACATGGCACAGGCCAGAGATTACATATCAGGCTTTTTTCCCTCTTGAGGTTTGTGCCCTTGTGTGAGTGTGAATGTGTGTCTGAGCTGGTTAATTATTTGGTTGGGTGCGGCGAGTGTGGTATACCATTGGCGGGGATCCTGGATTCAGTCCCCGAACATTTCACACTGAAGAAGGCTACTGTGCAGCCTCAGATCCAGCTCATATCCTCCAATGATCCCAAGTCATTTGGCAATCACATGCATGTGGTCCGCTGGAGACCATGCGTGCCGGACCCCAGGCTGGTCTTGCCCAACCTGTTCTGGCGGCGTAACCCGGCATCCACACCTGGCTTTGGTTATATTGCATTCCCTTCTATTCCCCACACATCTGTAGCAATTCCTGTCTTTGCCTCTTTGCCTGCGCCACATCCCAGGACTGGAATGTTCACCCTGGTCTTCACCACTGATTTGATGCTATGTGATGTCATGTGAAGAAGCCTCCCGGCCAGTTGTTTCTCCACAGTGAGCACTAGATAAAATATTTGCAAGTTGTTTCTATAGACTAGAGACACAAAGCGTGTTACCCTAGGTAGATAACTCCAAATCCTCCTCCCCGATCTCCTTTTTGTATAAAAAGAGAAAACCCAAGTGGCTGTATATTCAGAAACTGACTTCCAGGTCATACCACGTTGCCTGGTTTTGTTTTGACTTTCTGACTAGACTGTGCTCTGAAGGCGGGGACCTGTCTTCCCTTAATCATACGCTCCCCTACCACCCAGCAAAGTGCGATGTACGCTCGAGGCTTAGCAGATGCCTTGCTCAGCTTCTCATCGTTCCAAAGTAAGTACGTGTCTCTCCTGAAAGCATCCCTCAAAGAGTGTGTACATCACTCGGGAAGAATGACTTTTATGAGCTTCCTGGAAATTAGGCTGATTCCCTTTGCTAACTGTGTAATCCGGGGCCACAGTTGGGCAGGATATGCCCAGCTCAAGGGCTCTCAGCCAAGAGGACACCTGGGACCTGGAGACCAGCCTGTCCTCGGGTCTCTAAGCCCTGGGGGGAAGAGAGCTCTAGCTGAAGAAGTAAGGCCTTTTTCTAATTTGTGAAAAGGTACTGATAACTCACTAAGCCACATAGATATGGGGCAGTGTCTCCTGAAAGGGCACCTTTTCCCAGTTTATGGCTTTGTGTGGGTTGGCAAGGTTCAAGTATAACATAGGGAGAGGAAAGATGATCAAAATTAGTTTAATGAGCTGAGATATTTTAGTTTTCTATCATCACAGAGTCTATATAGATTTCTTTTTTAGATGTCCTTTTTAAGTATAAAATACAGCTGTCTGCTAATATAAATGCATGTGTTAACATATGTATATTTATACACACACACAGAGAACTTGATGTGGGATAAAAATGAAGATAAATGCAAACCAAATTTTTAGGAGCCCAGAGCTGCCTGATATTTACTGACTTACTCTAAAGGATGTCAGAAGTTTGCATTTTTACCTATTCATGATTCTTTCACTTACTCACCTATTCTTTCAATAGATGTCTTAGGTTCATACTATTTAAAAATAATAAATTACAACCCAGGAAGAGATGTGCAACTTTGTATACTCCGCTCTGGAGACATGGCAAACATTTCTCCATGGGGTCAGAAAGGCCAGCAAAATGGTAGGGAGCCAGAGCAGTAGAAAGCTGAGACAAGATGGCGGGGAAGTAGGAGGAGGCGCCGTTTCAACCTGTACCCTAAAGTGAGCTGATTACCTACCAAAGAACTCCGATCACCCATGAAATCAGCCTGAAATAAGAATTATACACCTCTGGATCTCTACGGGGGCAGAGCAGTAGAAAGCTTTATTCTCTTCTTGCAAAACAACTGAAGGCATCTAAGAACTACTGTATGAGAACAATTTGTGTATCATCATAAAAGACCAGTGTTGGAAGGGACCTTGTAGCCATCTAAACAATCAGTCTCTTCACAGAGAGAAAATTAAAATCTGAAAGGTGCAATGATTTGTATTTTATTTCTTGTTTTAGAAATGTCAAATTATTTTCAGAAGCTACAATGTCTCTTCTCTCCCCCTGACTCTTAGAAGTCAAAAACTTCTACCATAGCTCTGTTTTGTACAGCACTTAACATTGCACCTGCAGAAGCAGTAAATCCTTTTAGATAGAGATAATCTCATAATATTGATCTCAAGTTGCATTGACTTCAATAAGCTAATAATAAAAAATGATTTTCATTGCACTGCACACAATTTATCATAAATATTCCTAATTTATTCTTTTGGTTCCATCCATCTCCAATGCAAGTACAGATTTATTTCAGAGTTGTAACACGAAAATTGTTAGAGTTCAATATATTTTTTAACGGAATCCAAGAAGCTATGGTTTGATATACTCCAACGTATTACCATTTTTCTTTTGTTCACTGTTGACATGATTGTAGGCAATTTCCTATGGATGTGAGTAAAACAACTGTATGACAAGGTTGACAGGCTAATTAGTGGATTTGATATTTTATGTTTTAATTCTGTTTTTAACATCACTTTACAAAGAGGAGCAGACAGTCTTGTAATCATATCTTCCATTAGTTGAGATAACTATACAATAACACTATTCACTGATGTCAGACAATCAACTCGAACTAAGATTGTTAAAAAGAATTGAACTAATAACTATATCCCTCGAAATTTACAGAAAATCAATAATCTGTAGCGGTAAGTGTTGGAAAATTGGATGAGATTTAAAGAGAGTATATCCAAAGAAAGGTTGATGCACCTTGATCTTGCAACATTTTACACTGCCAAAAATCTACCACAGACGCTGTCTTGGGCATTCTTATAGTTATTTCTTATATTTTACGTGCTTTTCTATGTTTGGTGTTCACAGAATGTATTTTAGATTTACTACAAATAAAGTATTCAGAATTTCAAAAATGGGCTCCACATTAACTTCCGAAAATGGGTAATAATCTTAATTGCAGGGTTTTGTTTTTTTTAATGTTACTTTACCTTTTACTGCTTCTTCCTTCCTCCTACTATTAAGGTTCTGTATAATAAGTACCAAAAGTTCTAATCTTCAAACAATCCTTCTGAAGACTGTCAGCTATTTATAGTTCTTTCTTCTCTATTTTACTTTAATGGATGCTTTTAAAGCTGTTACAAATTAAAGGTCGCCAAGGCTGAGTGAGTATGTGGCAATTTGTCCAAATTAACTTATTACTGTGGCCTGGTGGGTGATGATGAGCCATCTGGCTCCATTTCTTAGGAAATGTCCTCTGTGAAAGTGATTTCTGGGAGTAGGTTTAATTACCTTTCATCTAAACAAAACCTCTGGTTATCCTGTGGATTAAACCTGTGGATTAATTATTTTTAGTTTAGAAGGATCTGTCTTTCAATATCTCATCTATTTCTACTGCACAAGAAAATTGACACAAAATTAGCCCCAGAATAGCTATTTTTATATGTGGATTTAAAATAATAAACTAAAGAAATTTGTCGTTCTGTGAAAATGAAAAATGATACAAATTAGAGATATTGAATATGCAAATTTTTTAGCCCTACACCTTAGAAATGCAATGTGTTCTCTCTCCTTTTTGCTTCTATATCCCCGCATGAAAAAAGGGACTGCTTTAGACCCAGATTTTATCTATCTTATTTTGCAAATGTTATAAATAAGGCCACTGCCATCCTTGGCCCATTGGATAGCACTGCATAATCCAAAAGACATTCATTAGGTATTTCATTTTCAACTGTAAAATACCTTTTCCTTTTACTGCTTCATTATTAAATGGGCATCCTTATAAAAATGCAAGAAAACTCAACATGCTTCCATTATTAAATTATTGGGTACAGCCCTATCACAATAAAATGTGCAGATGATAACAGCCATCATTAGTTAATTTGCTGTTAGTAAATGTGTTACATGCTTCTGTACTTATGCCTCAAACAACTGGTTTTTCTTTGGGGAAATACCTGGCAAATATGATGAAGCAAATGTTAAAAGTACACAAATTACTCCATTTTCAAAATGGCTCTTTTTATTACCATAAGTTTGTTAGACCTTACATGTTAAAATTAATATACCATGGTAATTGGTACTTTTGGTAGAGTATGTACAGTGATTACCTATTGTCCTACCCACCTAGTACAAATAAGTCCTGAAAGGAATCTAGCTATTGGCCATAAAGCATGAGGTTCGGAGTAGACAAAAGTTGAGTTCAAATTCTGTCCGTGCAGTTTAATAGCTGGGTGACCTGGCAAGGTACTTAACTTTCCTGGATGTTCAGTTTTGTTGTTCATTGCAAAAGTAGGCAATAATAATATATCCTTTATAGAATGGTAATGGTGTTTAAAGGAGACAACTCGGGGCACCTGGGTGGCTCAGTTGTTAAGCGTCTGCCTTGGGCTCAGGTCATGATCCCAGGGTCCTGGGATGGAGCCCTGCATGGCATAGGGCTCCCTGCTCTGTGGGAAGCCTGCTTCTTCCTCTCCCACTCCCCCACCTCGTGTTCCCCCTCTCTCTCTCTCTCTGTCAGATAAATAAATAAATCTTTTTTAAAAAATTAAAATTAAAATAAAAAAATAAAATAAAGGAGACAACTCAGGTAAACCACTGACTGCAGTGGCTGGAACTCAGCTGACACTAGGGTAATGAGCTTTCCTTTCTCTTTCCTTCTCTGAAAAAAAGCAGAATAAGAAAAAAACTTCCCAGACAAGGCTTGACAAGGCCCCAGAATTCAGTCTTGCTTATCCATACCTTTACTAAGGAGCTCAAAATATCTTCTGGTTTGCCTTCTTTTCAGATATGTTATTTACAGATCAGTTGTTTTGTTTTGGGTTTTTTAAGAGAAAGCTCTCTTTTCTTTGCCAAGATTCTATGCCAAAGCAACTCCCCCACCCAACACACACCAAGATTCAAACTTTCCCACATTTGTGTGCTTTATCTTGCTCAGTGTGTCTTCAAAATGTAACCCATACAACTCTCCAGTGTTCATTTGGCAGTTGTAACCAGCATGCACCATTGTTTTAAGTGGAACCTAAGGCAGATAGAGCAATGGTACTATCCTTAGACTCCTTTGCTCTAAGATTGTAGTGCTATGAAACAATTCTCTTCATTTTTTATATTGCCTTTGAATTTCCATATGTACAGAGCTTTTCTTCATAGGCTAAGTGTGTTGTCTTAAATTAACAGTGTAGCTAAAACATAAGTATTAATTAAGGCTGATTTCAGGATGCTAATTAGAATTAGCCTCAGATGCTTGTGTAAGGGGGAGATAGGCTTGAAATAGACCCACCTTACCCAGCTACAAACTAAATGTTTTGTTGGAACTTGCATTTGTTTTCAACTAATAGATGAGGGACCAGTATGTAGTTTATAGTTAACTACATGCCATTACCAGTTTTTTGGAAGACAAATAAGTGTATGAAAAATAACTACAGCCTGATCCATAATAAAGAAAGGAAGCATTACTTATTAGAGCTTGTGAGTGGGTGAAACTTCTGAGGCATTCAGTGTTAACATGTTAGCCTAAGAGAGAGACGCTCAGCAATAGAATTCATCTCCCTGCAACCAGATCCTCAATTCAAGACTCTTACCGTAAGGATTATGGCATATAAGGTTGTATTTATTTAATACCAGACAGCTGGATGAAAATGAACAAGTCAGGCATGTCCAGGAATCAAAACATTGTATTGACAAAATACTCAGAGGACAGGCCAAATTATGCCACTTTCGCTCATGTGCTTAAATATTTTATTGAAACTGAAGCCAGGTGATGGAAGATGAGGTGCATATTGGTTGTGAGATGAGAGGACCTTTGTTTGAAATTTCCGTGGAGTACATTCTCATCCTATGCAATTTCTCTGTATGGAATATCCTCCGTGATCCAAATCAAATATTAAAAATAATATTCAGTCTTTAGAATATCTTGGGTTTTTTGTTGTTGTTTTTTTTTTAAAGATTTTATTTATTTATTTGACAGAGACCACAAGTAGGCAGAGAGAGAGGAAGGGAAGCAGGCTCCCTGCTGAGCAGAGAGCCCAACGCTGGGCTCCATCCAAGGACCCTGGAATCATGACCCGAGCCGAAGGCAGAGGCTTTAACCCACTGAGCCACCCAGGTGCCCCTATCTTGGGTTTTTTGAGGAAAAAAATTCAACTGTTAGAAAAAAAAATAAAGCATGTTTAAGTGTATTGAAGTTTCTCTCAGCTAAAATAAGAGTGTCTGTCTGAAATGAGGCTAACAATGGCCATGGGCTGTAACCAAAATAAACCAAGTTGTAAAGTACCTATTTAGTAGTCAAAAGTGTAAAAACATTCTATAGTACATAGAATATTAATACATATACATATAAATAAATACATATAGTAAATAAACACCGTATTTTAATACTTTGTTTTGCTTAGTATGCCATTATTTCTCCCAAAATAATGTTCCTTCAGAGAAAGCAAACAAATAAAGCCAGTAAATGAAAGACCTTTATTTCCTTTATGTTAAAAAAAAAAGTTTCACCTATCACGAAGGAGACAATATAATGAGATAAATAGCTATTTTTGAGAATTTTGTTTAATACAATATATTTTATGTGTAAACTAACTTGCACTTGCATTTAAAATTCCAAAAATGATGAGGTAGTCCTAAGTCTCTTGCAAGTGCTAAGGCAACAGTCATGTCACTTGAAGCAAATTTGGGTAATGGGGGGCAGATTTCAGCCATGGCTTTCCTCACACACTAAGAATCTAGTTAAATCATCACGTTGGACTAGCAAAGAAATAAGAATGGCTGCATATTTACTTTGTGTGTGTGACTGACAGAATCCTGAGCTGCCTCACACATCGTACCCCATCCCAGCTTTAGCATCTACTGCTCCAGGACTGTCTGTAAAGCCCCACCCGGCACGCTTGACTCTTTGCTCTCATGATACTATTTCATCCCTAACCCCATCTGATCTCTGCTGTAGATATCAGTGGTTGAGTACAATGGGGGCACCTCTTTTTTTAGGAGAACAGCTGCTACCACACTGAGCAAAGAAGGAAGGACCCAAGAAGGGCCACTGTGATGGTCTTAGAGTGAACAAAAGTGAACACCGTGGGCTAACTTGGAGGTGCCAGGTTTGCAGGGCGTCTTGGGTTATTTGTTTTCTGGAGACACCCACAGTTGGATATAGCAGCCTATAAAAAAAGTCCACAAATTTCCCTTTGTAAAGAAAATACAACTCAAGTGTATCTACATATTAAAAATCACAATTCATAGTTCGTACTTTTTGTGAGAGCTTTCAAAGTGAAGATCAACAAATTCCATTTGCAAACAATTAGAGGACAAGACATTCTAAAGTAATTGGATCACAGTGATGTGGTCCCTAAAGTATGTTGTGTGACCTTGGACAAGTCCTATCTAGTCTCCTCATCTGTTAAGTAAGAGGTTGGGCCTGATTACTGTTGCTGTATCTCTCTGCTCTATCAACCTTTAGCTGGAAGTATACAAGATTGTAAAGAATCATGGACCAATAAAACTAAAAGAAATTTCCAACTCCTTCCTTATCTCTGTTTTCTAAATTTTCTACAAGGCAGAGATTCCTTTTGTAAATTAAGAATAACGGATTTGTATTTTTTTAATATTTAAAATATATAGGAATATAAACTTTAGAGATCACCTCCTTTAGTAAATGAGGTCACACAAGATTGAAAACGTTGAGAAATTGGCCCAAATGTACCCAAGTAGTCAATGGTGAATCCAGGATCCTGACCGAATTCCTTTGACTCCCAGGCTAGTGCTCTTTGGTGATACATGGGAAGCATCAAACATGAAAGGGCAATCATTTCAGTCAGTTAACAAGGATAAAAAATGCTCACTTGATTTTTTTTCATCTTCCTATCAGGATTTAAAAGACACTGAGGACTAAGCAGTAAAACCAAGAATTTAAAGAACTTAAAGTCCAGGCATTGATTTGTAAAGTGTACGCCTTCTGGAAAGGCTAGCCGCACTTTCTCCTGTACTTAGTTCACTGGCCCAGATTAGGAAGGTCCCATTCCTCTCCCCACTGTGACCCACCCCCTTCCCTTTTCCGCACCACAAGCAAAGTGGCAAATGCCCCAATCCTTAGGCATGGAGTCCTTCGAAAAGTAATCCTGAAAATGCTATCTCTGGGTCGAAGCCACCTTGACATAACACTGCATTTGGGCAGCCTCTCTCCCCTCAGCTCACCAATGCTAAAACCAAAAAGAGGAGTAGCATCAGCTTTGCAGCCTAATCTTGCTTTACAGTTTACTTTTAAAATTACTGGTGTCATGAGACAAACAGACAATGACTTTTAACTTAAGAAAAAAATGCAATGGAACTAGTAAAAGCAAATTGCTGCATGAGTCTGATTAGGCTTTCCGAGGCGTTCTTCTCTCTTGGCTGTGACCCTTTCTGGTATGCTGTCTGTTCACACCAGTAAAGGCTGAATATCATATTTTTGAAGATATCCTATAATCACTCTTTACTGGCTGAGAGTGCAAGAAATGGTTTATTGGCTAGTATTAGTAAAACATCAAAGTCCTTTCTTAGAAAGCAGTGCTGTTTCCCGCCTATTAGGTGTGCATGAAATCAGTGAACCTAATAAAGCAGTGAGGGCTCATTAGGAAGAGCAACAAAGTTTCCAGTGTCCTTTATGACCATACAGCTACCACAGAAGAGATCAAAGCCTCCGTCAGTGGTGTCTGTACATCTGTTTTCTTTTTATCCACTGTGTTATTTGGTTAGTTGTTTGAAACATCAAAGCTTCTGGCCATTAGGTTCTTTGTCCACATGGGACCGAATTTATTTTACTAATCCATCTGGTCTGAGATATAAATGTTCCTAATAAGTGCAGGACACCAATTTGAGGGAAATGAACACTTTCAGTATTTATCATTAATTTACAGGGGACAGGTTCTCTTTACCAGTCTGGAGGTAGAGAGCCTCTTAGTTCATACATCTTGTGAGGTTAACCATGTTCATGAAGGAAATGTCATGTAAACTTTTGAATCCAGGAAAAAGGATTACCTCTCTTTCTCTCTTGCCTTTTCTTTTTTTCTTTTTTTTTTTAATTTTAATTTTAATTTATTTATTTGACAGAGAGAGGTCACAAGTAGGCAGAGAGGCAGGCAGGGAGAGAGAGAGGAGGAAGCAGGCCCCCGCTAAGCAATGAGCCCGATGTGGGGCTCGATGTGGGGCTCTATCCCAGGACCCTGGGATCATGACCTGAGCCGAAGGCAGAGGCTTTAACCCACTGAGCCACCCAGGCGCCCCATCTCTCTTGCCTTTTTTCTCTCATTCTTTCAATAGTTTTACTGAGATAGAATTCACATTATACATTTCACCCATTTAAAGTGTACAATTCAATACTTTTTAGTATATTCACACAGTTGTGAAATTTTGGAATATCTCATTGTTCCCAAAAGAAACCCTGTGTGACATCAGCACACTGTATACCTTAAACTCGTGCGATGTTATAAATCAATTATTTCTAAATAAAACTGGGGGAGAAGATAGACGAAAGAAAGAAACAAACAAACAAACAAACAAACTGTACCCTTCATCCCCCCCAACCTCCCCCTGTCCAGTCCTAGGCAACCACTAATCTATTTTCAGTTTCTATGGATTTGCCTATTCTGAATTCATGTAATGAAACTATCCAATATACGGTCCTTATTGACTAGCTTTTTTCACTTAGTATAATGTTTTCAAGGCTCTAATATCATAGCATGAGTCAGTACTTTATTTCTTTTTTATTGCCAAACAGTATTCCATGGTAAGTTCATACCACATTCAGTGTTATCGACTTACCAGTGGATGGACATCTGGGTGGTTTCTGTTTTTGGCTATTAGTGCTGCTGTGAACATTCGTGGTCAAGTTGTTGTGTCTACATAACTTTTCATTTCTCTATACCTAGGGGTGGAGCTGCTATGTCATTCAGTAGCTCTATTCAGTCTTTCAAGAAATTGCCAGGCTGTTTTCCAAAGCAACTTTTTACATTCTCACCAGCAATCTTATGAGAGTTCCAATTCCTTCACATCCTAATCAACACTTGTTACTGTCTTTCCTTTTTATTATGGCTATCCTAATGGGTATGAAGTGGTATATTTTTGTGGTTTTGATTTGTATTTCTCGTTCTCCATGCATGGCTAATGCTGTTGAGCATCTTTTAGTGCTTAGTGGCTATTTATGTGTCTTCTCTGAAGACATGTCCATTCATATCATTTGCCCATTTCTTAATTGGGTTATTTTTCTTTTTATTATTGAGTTATAAGTCCTTCATGTATTTTGGATACAAATCCTTTATCAAATACATAATTTTCAAAAGCTCTCTCTTTTTAATGTTATTTAAATATTCTCTGGGAATTATGCATTTCCTGTTTATTTGAACAGGAGACTCCTTAAAAAGGAATCCTGAGGGGCGCCTGGGTGGCTCAGTGGGTTAAGCCTCTGCCTTCGGCTCGGGTCGTGATCTCAGGATCCTGGGATCGAGCCCCACATGGGGCTCTCTGCTCAGCAGGGAGCCTGCTTCCCTGTCTCTCTCTGCCTGCCTCTCTGCCTACTTGTGATCTCTCTCCCTCTGCCAAATAAATAAAATCTTAAAAAAAAAAAAAGGAATCGTGAGTCACAATAGAGGACATAAAGTCTATTTCAGAATCCTCTCCTTTCCAAATATACAAAATCAAAGAGAAAAAAAACTAATAATAATATTAGAACAAGAACTTAGTAAGTAAAGTTACCATGGCCATTTCAGTATTGTTGCAACAGTAATTATTCATGTTTGTATACACAGAGTTTATTTACAAAGTATGATATACAGAATCTGTTGTAATCAGCTCTGTGAAATATTACAGTTATCCCATTTACTGATTAAAGAAAAAAAAAAACCAGAGTGGAAGGGAAAAGGCATGGAGGCATTAAGTAAAGTATTTTGTCACACTTAAGTTCAACCTAAACACCAGCTATGTAAATGCCAAAATATTCAGGCCAAAGTTCATTAAACAAAATACAAAAGCCATCAAACCAGTTGTACAAATGATTTTTTTGACAATTTATGCACATTTATATGTGATATCTGAATAAGAGATGAGAAGTAAAACAACTATGTCGTGATAAACAGCCATAGTGATAATCACATGATATGAAACAGCAAAAGAACTTGAACTTTCATCATGTCTTATAACACAATAGGCCTTTTCCTCTGACCGTGTGCACTGATGTTGGGGAACACAGTACAACCAGAGAGGCTATATCTTGAGTTTTTATCCAGCAGCAATGCATACACTCCTGAGAATAGTACACAGTACTCTGCATTTAACAGGCTGTGTGACCTTAGGCAATCCACAGGCTTCTCCCAGCTTTATCTTCATCATCTAGGAAATCCACTAAGATTCCTGTTCCTGCCTGTGTGGCCTGCAGGTTTCTGCTGCATGATCTGAGATGATATGGATTAGGGCCTAAATACGAGGGGAGGAGGGGCATAAGAAAAGATATGATCTCCTGGTATCTGAGTAGGAGAGAGGTAACAAAAATGGCATGCTGTTACAGGTCTTGTTGCTGGTCACCATGTGAAGTTTTATGTAAAAGTAGGATGAGTTGTTTTTGTGAATATTATCACTAAAGCAAGCAGGAGATACAGATTCAGCTCTGTAGGTGGTCCCGTCCCCATGCCCATAGACTACACAGAGTACTAATGAATTATTTCTCATTCGAGCCCAGTTTTTGCCGCAGTTGTAATGGAGATTATCCCCTCACAGTATTAGTCTTTGGAGTTACAGTTTAGCCCATACCCAAGACTGATTCAAACCACTTGAAGGAGGCTCAGAAGCAGTCAAGTCTATACCTAGAACAATCCACTATACCAGGATCTTTCATCAGATCAATGCCCAAGCATTTTCCAGGGTTGCCAAGGTTCCAGAGTTGAGAGAGACTCAAAGTTGTGTCAGTGGCAGAAAATCAAATAGCTTCCATCCATACAGAGAAAAATATCCTCTGAAATGAGATAGGTCCCATGGTCTGAAATTAGAGCATATTGTATTATAGATCATGCTGGAAAATCTAGAACCTATGATTGTCATTTTTTTGTGACTTTCAAGAGGTGCCATTAGCATCTTCCCCAAAGGACAGAATGGTGGCTTAGGAAGCAAAGTTCACATTTCCAGAATTTAAGTTCTGAGCCTGACCATGCGAGTAGACTGTGCAGTCAACTGTGGGGAAGAGTAACTGCTCTCTGAGTCAAGTTTAGTCAGTCTATCGGCATTTATGAATAATAAATATTACAGTAGTCCAGATCTCTTTGGATTATAAAGTGTTATATAAATGTATGTGCTGTTCACTATCATGTAAGAAACACTAATTTCTGTCTCTACCAGAATATGAAAACACATGTGAAAAAACCTTTTAAGTTCCTAGAGAAAACTAAAAATATAAACTGAAATTAATACCAGTCAAGAGTGTCACATTCAAATTGATTAATCAACTTTTGGAAAAATAACAACTTTCCAACTGTGGGGGAAAAAAAGAAAATCTCCACTTTTGTTTTGTTTTGTTTTCTTTTTTGCCAAAAATGTACTCTTGCACATAGAAATCTCACCTTCCATGTGCTATACACTCAATTTCGAGTTTTTAGCTCCCTTTCAACCAGTGGTGAGGTCAGAAATACCTGTGCAGGGGGAAGGGAGAGAATGAAATGTTTGCCCTCTCTGCTTGTAGGTAACAGCCAGATTGTTCACATTCCTTCCTGAACTCTGTTGGACAAATCTCTTGACTTTCCATGTCTGGGAAATCTTCAAATGTAAATGTGACGATGACATTGGTTGGAGTGCCTGGGGAAGGAAGCCTTTGAAAGGGTCTTAGGGCTACTTCAGCAATCCAAGGGAAACTTGCTCTTAGTTAAGAGCCACTTTGCAAAAGAAATATGACTTTCTTAAAGGCAGAACTCTCAACTTTACATAACAATATCAACTTTCTATTTAAAGTCACACAGAGGTATAAAAGAAACAGACACTTCTGCCCTATGCAACCTATGCAGCAGACTTTAATTCCTTGAGAGTAAGTTGTTGGGCTCTCCAAGAATTCTTCAGATTGGTCTTTCATTTCCTGATATAAATAGGAAAACTCATTAAAAATCTAGTGAAGAAAAGAATGACAGAGCCCCTAATCCAAGAGCCCATCTTCTGTAATTACCTACAAAATTCCTTTTGGTTTTGTCCTTGGTGGTTAACTTAATCAATGTATAATGTCATGATGGGATAAGTAACTTGGCCATTGACCCTGGGAGGAGTAACTATAGTAGAAGTAGCAGGAAGAGAGAAAATGTATAAGCACTCACTCCTGTGGATACTGCCCTATCTCACCTTTACTGTACACCCTGTCCTGTGCTATTATTGGGGAGTGAGGAAATATCATTTAGGAGGAAATGTTCCTTGAGTAAGGAAGTGGGCAGTGCAGGAAAAACAAATCAGAACCTTCCCAGAATAGAATTCACCTTTGACTACCACAGCAAGCTCCCCACCCCATGTCCAAGTTTTGCCAGACAGGGATACACATGTCAAAACCTGTCTGAGCCTGCCCTTCCCCATAAACAATCATGGATATTCTTCTGAAATTAATGTCACTGGCATTTGTAGCCCTCAAATACTACTTAGGCTCTCTCTCAAATCCAGCATAAACAGATGAGTCTGCACCATTTGTTCTCACTTTGCAAAGAATTTCACATACCCCCAACAGCAGCAGAGACACAAAAAAATTAATGAGATTAGTGGCCACTTACTTCATGGATACGCTGTTTGACCAACAGGACTGAAATCTGCTTGTAGACAATGAGATCCTCTAGAAAATAGACTCTGGTTTTGTGTACATGTCTCAAAAAGACGAGATATTCACCGTTTTTATAGAAGGTTCACTGTTTTTATAAAAGCTACATGGTTGCTTTATAGAGCAAACAAATTTAATTTTTCCTGAGAATTTCAGCCTCCTTGGAAGAGTAAATGAGTATTTCTTGTGTTCACCTGGCTCTAAGTAACTTCTTATTTTGTTTTGTTCTGTTTGGCTTAAACAACAAACATTTATTTCTCCTGGTTCTGGAACCTCAAAAATCCAAGATCAAAGTGCTAGAAACTTCAATGTTCTCTTTTCTTTTTTCTTTCTGCCACCAAAATTGTCCTTAATGGTCCTTCACTATTATTTTCGCTTGGGCTTTTTCTAGTGTGCACCTCAAATCTTTCCAGCCTCTACTCTACCCCAGCTCTGGCCACTTTGTTTTCTGCTCCCAGACCTTCCTCCAGTGTTTATTTTAAAATACAGTTCAAATGCTTCTGCTTGGCAGTGAATGTCTCCATAATCTTGACCACCACTTTTCCAGCTTCCTCGCATTTCTTATATTCTACATTTCATTCACCCTGTCATGCACATTCGAGTATGTAGAATTTTTTCCTATAACTTTTCCATGATTAGCTCTTAAAGGCTTCTCCTTAAAAATGCCCTATTAGCCAGTGCAAGCCGTTTTCCAGGAGGCGGTGAAGGGCAAATATGACATAGGACATATGCCCAGTAAAAAAAACTTGGGCTCTAATGACCACCATACTCTAAAATTGTTCAGCTATTAAGTGGAAAGAGTTTATGTGAAATACTAAGTAACTTCTAATCAAAAGATCCCAAATATTTTTATCCCCCCCCCAAAAAAAAGAAAAGAAAATTGTTTGCGTGTGTATAGTCACTCCAAAAATTACATAATCTAATCATGGCAGTTCAGGGCAAAATAAATGCAAAAAGAAACAGCTTCTTACACGTACTTTCAGTACATTTTGCTTTTTATTGGTTTCAGACATTCTTCACATTTTTAGGAAATTTTTTGATGTGTTTCTGTTTTACTGTGTAATTTAAAACTCTCCACCTTTTACTGAAGTGTACTAACCACTGAAAAATTAAAAGCAATATAAAAATAGGAACAGTTGAAGCCAGTTTTAAAGACTTTAAGGCTAAAATAAATGTTTCAAATTATAATACTCTACTTTCATATATATGTATTCCTAGCAGACCAATAAAGTGGAGTGCTCGTTGTTTATTGGAAATGGACATTCCAATGGTGTTAGCCAACTAAGTAATTCTTTTTTAAAGTTTCCTGTGCAAAAATGTGTACAAAGAAATGTTTCTATACCAATTAATGTTGATAGTTTGGAACATTACATTAAATGAAAGTTTTATATATTCTCTTTTTACTGTATTTAATGAATATCATTGGTGGTCAGTTTTTCTCTTCTAGAATTTTTTATCTTTGTTGCATTATAGAAAAATAGCAAGGGAATGGGCAAAAATAGACATAACACAAAAAGCAAGGTTTCAATAAGGTAAATAGATTATTGTGTTTAAATAAGCATTTACCATTCTTTAAAAAAAATCATGGCCAGCTTTTGTGCAGAGATGGTACATAAAATATCAGGCACCAACTGAAGGACTAGCAAGACAGGGCCAGTTCCAGTCTGATGGGTCAGAAAAACGAATTTTATTGAGTTTCTTCTCTGTGCGCTGCTCTGTAATACGTGATAGTCTTTCACATCCTTTAACAAACCTATTAGTGTTACTCTCCCTGTTCAGCAAATGAAGAAGTTGAGAGCTAAGTATTTAGGAAGATTGCAGAAAGTCACACAACCAGCAACTGATAGAGATAGAATTTCACCCAGGTCTGTTTGATTCTGAATCCTGAGCTCCTCTCCTAACAGAGAAAGAAGGTGCTCAATACCTAGAAAGGAGAATGGCATAGAAGAGCAGTATCACAAGAAAATGAGCAGCAGAGTCCAGAGGGAAACTATAGTGAGAAGCAACAGTTGTGGAATCACCAGGTAGCAATCAGATTTCAGTTTTGCAATTTTAGCAGGTAAAATTTGGGTACTTCTGATGATGGAGCAATCTAAAGGTCAGAAGGGAGAAATCAGAAGAAAAAATGTTAATATCTTATTGCCTTTTTGAAGTTGTGTCTTACATAAACTATCAGTACATTCAACAACTTGCTGATGTGGAATGTAATTTTCCTTTCTTAAAATGTTTAGCGTAAGAGCTCAAAATCTAATAGAGGACCATTTACACCAATCACCTTTCTAGGTTTAACTTTCCTCCATAACCTCTAGAGATTTAAGGCGTGGCCCTTCCTTTAGCCTTTTTCTTACTTTTGATAGCAAGAATGGGTGATTAAGAGATTTAATAGAAATATTTTTGAGGGTGGCCCTAAGTTTTTGGGTTTTTTTTTTTTTTTTTTTATGTAATACAATTCTCTGTGATATATACCATTGCATGGTACCATGAATGCTGGAGGTTGCCCAGAGATATTAATTGACGAAAATAATAAAAAGGCCTTCTTAGATATCAGATTCTTGGTTGTCTTTTAGAAGAACAGCTTGAGTTTAACTTCTACTTGGCAATGTTTTCCTTGATATTAGGAAACGGAATCCCTTTGGAAGCCATTTTTCCCAGGGAGTAGGATGGGTCTGGAGTTGACAGCTGGTTTCCGAGTCCTTTTCCCAGTCTGAATGTCTCTGTTTGGGTGTGCGGGCCAGCAGCAATCAGCTGGGTCAGTGGTGTCTAACATCCCCCACGGAGCCAGGGGCTGGCAGGACAGCGCTTGTTTAGTTTGTAGGGAAAACTTGTGAAAGGGGATGACCTTAATTCAGGGCTGAGAAAACCCAATGAGTTTAAAGTGGCTAAGAAGTGAAGACTCAAAAGATAGTCCCTTCACCTTCTATGTGGGAATAACCTCCAGTCCTCCGGTGGCCCAAGTCTACGCCGTTCAGTTTAAAATGCTCATCACCTAACACCTTCTGTGCGGCTGCCTCTCATCACTCAGCCAGCAGCCAGTCCTGCTGACGTTCTTCGCTGTGCCCATGCGGCTCTCACTGAGCTTCCCGACAGGGCCCGCCGTCATACTTCCCAAGGCTGTTGATCTCCATGTGAATGGTTAGCAGTCCCCATTTCGAACTCTGTATATTTCAGGTTATACTTTAATGCAATAATAAATTGATGACAAATTGCCTGATTTAGTTCTTAAAGCAATGATGTACGGATTCACTCTGGATATAGAAAAAAATAAATAGGCTATGTGTGTCCCCACCTCTCCCCTCCACAGCAACACCAGGTTGTAAAACAAATGTAAAAATTGATGAACTGCGAGTGATTCCAAGGACTATTTGCCTCTTTTTTTCAGAGCAGTAAGAGCATAGGATCTGATTACAAGATCCAAAGAATATGTCATCCTGTTTTCTGTGTTTACTTATTGATAGTTATATTTAACAGTTGGGGAGTGTTTGGTCTCCTATGAAAATATACTTAGTGCTTTAAAGCAATTCCTACTTGGATCAGAATTATAGAATGTAATAGATAATAGAATGTAAGGACACTTTAAATGTAAAGAGCATTTCCAAATGAACCCTACTGACTCATAAGCCATTCTGCCCAGCTTCTGTCTTTATCTTAGCCTTCTTTGCTGGAAATTGAATTTTGTATCTTCTTTGTGCTCAGAAGCCCACCTTGTTCAAAAAGGCCCCTATTGATACCATCACCCCTGAAATCATTATCCATCATTCAGTTGGGTACATTGTGGTAAAATATACAAAACATAAAATTCAACATTTTAATCATTTTAAAATGTATAATCCAGGAGCATTTAGTACATTCACAGAGTTGTGCCACCATCATCATCATGTAGTTCCAAAACATTCTCATCTCCCCAAAAGGAAACCAGCATTTCCATTAAGCAGTCACTCCCCATTTCTGTAGCTCCCCAGCACCTAGAAACCACTAATCATGTTGTGTCTATGGATTTGCTCATTCTGGATATTTCATATAACTGGAATTACATAACATGTGGCCTTCTGTGTCTGGTTTCTTTCATTTAGGAAAACAGTTCCAAGGTCCATCCATGTTGTAGCATGTATCAGTACTTCATTGCCATTTTATAACTGAGTAATGTTTCATTTTGTGATTATACTACATTGTATTTGTCCATCCGGTCACGGGCATTTGGATTGTTGACTCTTTTCAGCTCTTGTGAAAATATATTTCTCATGAAATTTGTTTAGCTAGTTAGCTATTTTTCAGCTGCTATGAATATCCTTATGCAAGTTTCAGTTTATTTTTCAGTTCTTTTGGATGTATACCTAGGAGTAGCATTCCTGGGTCATGTGATTATATTTTTAACTTAATGAGGAACTGCCAAACTGTTTTTCACAGAGGCTGCACCATCTTACATTTCTGCCAACAATGGGGGAGCTTACGATTTCTCTACATCTTTGTCAACATTTGTCAATTTCCTTCTTCCTTTTTTTTTAAATTTTTTAAGAATTATTTATTTATCTATTTGTTTATTTATTTATTTATTTTTAATTACAGCCATCCTAGTGGGTGGGAAGTGGTAGCTCATTGTGGTTTTGATTTGCATTTCCCTGATGGCTGTTGACCTGGAGCATCTTTTCAGGAATGTGTTGCCATTTGCTGACCTTCTTTGGAGAAATGACTATTGACTTGCAAATGTATTCTCCTATTTTATGGGTTGTCTTTTTGCTCTCTATAGAGCACAAAAGTCTTAACTTTAAGTCAAATTTGCCTAGAGCTTTTTCTGTTGTTGTTATTTTTACTTTTGGTGTGATACCTAAGCATCCATTGCCAGATCCAAGATCACGGACATTTACAACTCTGTTTTCTTTTTAAGAGTTTTATAGTTTTACCTCTGAAATGTAGATCTTTGATCCATTTTGACTTAATTTTTGTATTTTGCACGAGGTAAGGGTCCAACATTATTCTTCTACATGCGGCTATCTAGTTGTCCCAGCATCATTTGTTGAAGAGACTATTCTTTCCCTGAACTACTCAGTTTTAAAAGTTAAAAGTGTTTTACCTAATACTTGTATATGGCTTTTTTTCAGTTATTCATACATGTCTGTCTTCTCTCTACAAGAAACTCATTCAGGGGAGAAGATTGATTTCTTCAATGTTTCCTGTGTTTTATAATGGACTAAAATGGTTTCCAAAGTGGGGAAAAAGAAGTCAGAGAGAACTCAAGATTTTGACCCAGGAAAATCAGGGTAATTTTTTTAAAAGATAAATTGTAATCTTTTCAAAATACAAAATTAGTAAGACAGTCTCTGCCCTCAAGATGTTCATCGCCTAATGGGGGAAACTCACACATCAGATAGCTACCAGACACATGTAGTTGTATAGCACCTGAAATGTGCCTAATTCTGATCGAGATTTGCTAAAAGAGCAAAATACACACTGGATTTCAAAGGCGTAATACAGAAAGAGGAATGTCAAACATCTTATTAGTCATTTTTATATTAATTACATTTTGAAATGATAAGGGTTTTTTTGGTATGTTGGATTAAATAAAATACTATAAATCTAATTTCACTCTTCCTTTTTACTCTGTTAATGTGGCTTATACTATATTTCCATTGGAAAATACTGATACAGTAAATAGAAAATCAAGCAAGTGTCTCACAGAGATACTAGGAAGTGGTAGAGGTGATATTTTTAGCCATTTCTTAAAGTCTATAACCTCGGTTTTTAATGACTACCCTCTACAACTCCAAGTCAGCCAGAAGTAAGAAGATATGATTGGTGGCTCCAGTTTGAAACTGGAAGGTGAGGGAAGGGTCTGTAACACATACTGAATGCAGAACATCTTCAAGAAATATAAACGTAATACAAACATCCTGCCCACACTTCAGATCTCATGGGGAGATATACCTGATCCATATCCTTCAGCCAGAGAACAATAGCTTAAGCCAGTGATTCTCAACCAGGGATGGTTCTAGCCATGTCTGAAAACATTTTTGTTTGTTACAACTGGAAGGTACTACTAGCATCTAATGGGTAAAGAGGCCAGGAATGCCAGTAAATTTCCTGCAACACACAGGATGGCTCCTGCACAAGAAAGAATTCTTTGGTTCAGTGGACCAGTAATTCTGAGGTTCAGAAAGCCTGGATTGTATGTTGCCAGGGTGTATTTCAGGGAAAGAAGAGGCAGATGTTGCAGGAGCTCTCAGGAAGACTACAGGAAGGAAGGGACCTTTTAGTGAGTCTTGGAATGCAAGCAGGTCCCAGGGGGTACAGGGATGGGGCAAAATGGCCAAGAGAACCTTACCAGTCAGGAGTATAGCCAGTGGGAGGAAGTAGAAATGGATTTGAGCAAAGAGTGTGTCATAAAAGGAGAAGCAGCAGCTAGAGAAATGGTTTAGAATTCAGATTTGGTCTCTAACCCTTTTTATTCTACTTGGCATCTGAGTGGCATTGAGCAGATCACTTGGCCTTCCTGAAATTCAGGGTCACCCTCTGTCAATGGGGATAATTTTAATCAAATGAGATCCTCTCTGTACAAACAACTGTGTAACTGAAAATAGAAAATATTGTTGTTAACCTTATCATTGTGGTTGTTACCAGATTGAGTTTGTTCCAGAGTGTGAGGGCTTTGAAAGCCCAGCATGCAGAGGGGGTTGGGTCTCTGGACCAAGAAAGCTGTTAGTGGGGAGCGATGTCATGGAAAGTTCACTTGGATACAGTGTGCAGGGAAGATGGGAGCAGCGAGGGGTATAGTGAGGAAAATCATCTAGGACACCTTTCCAGGGAAACAGCATGGATGGATGACAGGTACCACAGGGGAGGCAGCTGGCAGAAGGCCCTGTGCCACCATGTTCACTGGCAGCTGCCTCCCCTGTGGACCCACTTATGCAGCCTGATGGCAGTTGAGTGATTTGAGCAGCTCTTCCCAGGGCACACTGGGACAGAAAACTGGCAGGTCACTCCATGACCTTATTCACTAGCCCTGTGTGTTGAGTGAAAACCACCTGTGGTTTCTAAGACCAAGTATTTAATATTTTCTCATCAACGTGGAACTCTACAAAAATATGGATTCTGCATTTTCCTTGAACTTTGTTTCACCTTCAACAGCTCTACCATCGCAATATTTCTTGAAGCAAAACGTATAAAGAAATGTATTTTCGTAACTCTTAGAGATTTAATTTCCCCCGTTTAATACTTGAATTCAAATTCTCCCAGCCTGACCTCAAGACAGAAAATTTCCCCATGTTAATTATTTTTAATTTAAAATAATTTATTTTATAAGACATTTGGGAAATGGCCCAGCAGTGGTACTGTGCTAAGAATGTGGAGAATGTGGGCTCCGCATGTAAGCTTCCAAAGGGCAGGGACTTGGGGTTGTTTTGTTCACGGCTTTAATGCTGGTGCTTAGAACAGTGCCCGGCCATGATAGCACTCCATAAATTATTTGTCGAATGAGTGAGAGAATGTCCAGATGAACAAGAAGCATACGTTGTTTGTGCACTCTCCCTAGACGGTGTGATTGATCGAGTGCCCTGTGCCTCTGTGGTGCTGGGTATGACAGTATCTGACCCCCAGTCATGAACTAAGACTGTTATCAAAGCTGTCTCACTGAGACCCATCTATTGTCACTCATTCAGGGCCACAAGCTCTCAAATCAAGTGTTTTCTTCTCTGCCTTTTACCTCCTCTGGAACCCAGCAGAGGTAAATCAGTAAAGTTGGAAGTGGAGGAAGATAAGAGCACAAAGGGATCAAATCCCACCCCTACCCCAGGGCCCGGAAGTGGTAATTAGTTTGTCTCCCTACACCTTCCCCCAAGAGTGGCCTTTCCATGTTCCTGAAGAAGAAAACATCCCCGGGGAGGGCGTGCGTTTGGCAGGACTGTTACACTCCAGTCAGCTGGGCTGGGCTGCTACAGAAATAAGGGCTCTTCAGTAAGACTTGACAGTACGCCAGTTCCGCCAATGATAAGAGAAGCCTGAAACACCAACAAATCACCACACACCGCCCGCCCTGTTTCCCAATGTAGGGCTGCAAGGCCACCAAACCAAACAAATAGGACAGCTATCCTCAAAGCTTGCCAATATAGTTCTGAAAATGTTAAAAAAAAAAAATAGCTTTCCTAAAGCACAACAGAAGAACACTTAATAGATCATTGACGGGTGCCCTCCAGAGTTAAGAGGTCCCTCAATGGCGCATTTTCCATCCTCATTAGGCATTTTCCTTGTCATGAATAACATTTCTTCACTTTCTACATCAGCTTGCAGGGTGTTCCGTAAGGTACTTGAAGAAGTCTTCGTTTGGTAGGAGGGAAGCCCAAGGATATTTTACTCAAAATATGTCTTCTTATAAGGGAAAGCAAGCAAACAAAAAAGGTATTTATTCTGAGATGCATTAAATTATCAAATTCTCATTAAACATTGGTCTGAGATTCTACTGCACAGTTGGAGCCTTACTGCAGACAAAGTAAGGCTCCTAAAAAGTGAGATTTCATCATTGAAGAGGAGTTCAAGAGAGGAAGGAATCTGCCATGGGGTTTCTCTTCTTCAGTTTCAGAACTGATTCGTGGGAAAAGCCAGCTTTACCAGGTTTCTTTTTTAATGCTATGCTCTTGAAAATAGTATATTCTTGGGTTTAAAACTAATAATTTTCCAACATCTTCGCAAAAATCTGGAGTCCTAAAATATTTAGTGAGACCTTCCTCTTTAATCTTTATATAGAAGTATAGGGGCACCTGGGTGGTTAAGTCAGTTAAGCATCTGCCTTTGTGTCAGGTCGTAATCCCAGGATCATGGGATCAAGACCCACATCGGGGCTGAGCAGGGAGCCCATTTTCTCTTCCTCTGCCCTTCCTCCTGCTCGTCCTCGCTTGCTCTCTCTCTCTCAAATAAATAAAATTATAATAAATAAAATCTTTAAAAATATATATATTTATATATTCTATATATTTTTATATTTATATAAAATTATATATAATATGTAATATATATATACACATATATATATATAAGTATGTGTTGTTAGGTATACATATTTCAAGATTATAAAGTATATCTGAGGTTGGAGTAGTGTCCCGGAAGGCATGCCGTGCTGACTGTGAGTGAGCCTATGTGCAGTGGGCATGGCTGTATGAAGGTGCAGTCACTTTGTATTCCTGAGCTACCTGTAGCCAGTAATCATTCCTGAGGAAGACTGTGTTTTAAAGTTCATTATTAGGGTATTTGTAATGTTGATGCTATTATGCAGAGTTTGTATGCTTGTTTTTAAGATTATTTATTTATTTTATTTATTTATTTATTTATTTGAGAGAAAGAGACAAAGGATGAGCAGAGGGCAGGAGAGAGAGAAGCAGGCTCCCTTCTGAGCAGGGAGCTGGACATGAGGCTGGACCCCAGGACCCTGGATCATGACCCAAGCCCTAGGTAGATGCTTAACCGAGTGAGACACCAGGACATGCTGTGCAGAGTTGTTATTAAAAGTCTTTCACCTTGTCTCTGAGTGAGACTAAGGAAAAGGTCAATAAATTTATATAATTAATATAAATAAATGTTATTCATTAACTTTACAAATAAATTACAAATAAATTTTTGTTTGAATTACAAATAAATTGTAGCTGTTAAACTCTTACTCCATTAAACACCTTTTCTTGAAATTTGAAGATTTAAAAGGAAAGTAGAAGCCATTTTTAAAATCTACTACGGCAGATAGAAAGCTACACAAATAAAAATCAAAACAGCCCTAGTGTAAAGCAAATGTTGATCAGGTCAAATGAAAATGAGCCAAGTCCAGAACTAGAAAAAAAAAATTTTGGTCAAATGGAAAACATTTCTGGACTTCTGTCTTTCAGACCTGCCTGCCTTCCAAGCTGTTATATGGTGATATTGAAAATATTTCACGTATCACAGAGATAACAACAGGATGAAAGGCATGTTTGAAGTTCTTGAACCTATTCTGAGAAAGCTACTTGAGAAAACATAAGCGCTGTCAATAGTACCATAGCGGTTGTCCATCATTAAAACCAGGCCATCGCTTTTCATCTGTTTCCTTATTATCCTCCTGATAATATTTTTGACATTAAAATACCACATTATGGGGTGCCAGTGAGTTCAGCCTCTGCCTTCGGCTCAGATCATGATCTCAGGGTCCTGAGATCAAGCCCCACATCCGGCTCTTTGCTCAGCGGGGAGCCTGCTTCCCCCTTTCTCTCTGCCTGCCTCTGTGTCAAATAAATAAAAGTCTTAAATCATCTAAAAAAAATACCACATTATAATGAACATTTTCTTTTTTTTTTAGTTAGTCATTTTCTTAATCAGTCTTCTTTTGTAAAATGAGGGCCAAAAACAGTGCCAAAAGCAAGTCCTCATAAACCAATAAAAGCAGAAAATGTGGTTGTAGGAAGACAGCAAACATGGACTCATTCATCCTATCAGTCAGTCAGTCAGTCTGAGTGAGTCATATCAAGCTGTGGTAGACACTAGACACATCATAACCTGTGCAGGTCTAGGGGAGGATCAGGGATACAGACAAGGATAGAGGGAACTCTGGAAGCTTGGGAGGCCAGCACGGCTGATCATCTTATATGATCAAAATAAACAGAACGCCGTTTATTCTGTTATTCAGCAGAGATGGAGGTCTTTGTAATATTAATTTAAATTTTCCATAAAGTGATTACATATTTATAGTGCAGTCTGTTTAAAGTGGAGTCATGGCTATTTCTTGGGTATCAGGCATGGTACCAGCTGTTTGTAGGAATGACTTTTCTGTGGTGTGTTAAAGTCCTGGTTATGATTTACTTAACCTCGCTATCGATCAGCTTTAGCAATGTGTCTGTTCTGTTAACTTTCCATTCTAGAATGCTGATATACACAGTGCATAGGATCATTTTATGTACGGAGACTTGATGCAGCTATACAGAAAAAAACACACACCTCAGTTTAAGGATTTCTTTTTTTTTTTTCCTTTCTTTTTAATGACAGCCCACTTTTTTTATTTCTGTTTTATAGCTATCATGCTGTAACTAATAGTTTCAATTACAAGGAATAAGAAAAAAAGAAATTAACATTTCCCCTACCAGTAGAGATGTGGTAGTATTATATTACTTATCTAACAGGCAGAGGGAACATGACTAGTATTTGTTGATAAGTAATATAGTAGCTTACAATGAGTTTTAGAAAACAGATCAATATTTATCTTAAAAGTTCCCTGAAGAAGATATTGCTCTTCTTCTATTACCTTTTATCCCCTTTTTCTTGGTAGTTAGAGGTCTATGCAAATGAGAAAGCCAAGACTCCATTCATTCCAAAGTACTATTACATTGCTACAGATGAAATGACCTAGAATAAATAGATTACTTAAGGCTTACGTGTAGATCTTCAGACTAGAGAAAGATTTGAAAGCAGCAAGAATGACAAATGCTTTATGTGGTTATCATTTTGAAGTTAACAAAGACATACACCAATTTATTCAAAAGATGTCAAAATAGATATTTAACTACCTAACCACAGAAAGGTGGAAAACTTAAAGTGGTTCTATTGACCATGTGCCTTGAAGTACCGAAGTATCAATTTCCTTCTTTCCAAATGTCAGAAAAAGAGCATTTCCAAAACTGATTTAACATGGGAAATGAATTTGCAGAAATGGTTTCGAAATATGGATCTCTATCAAAGATCAATTCCTGTTATTTCTGCTCACCTAATGTCCCTTATAATTTTTTAGCAGGCTTAGTGTATTTTGATTTCTTTATTCTTCTGAAGATTTGCCTCCATTAAATATTATAATCCATGTTGCTAGACTTCAGTGCTATAACCTTTGATCTGCTCCTTTAATGACTATTTTGTATTACTAAAACAGTAAAATAGCCAGAATTGGAGGTGGGGGGGTAGCATTTGCTTAGGAGAAAGGAACAGGAGGGAGATGTGGGAATATGCTGTGTTTTGTTAACTGTTTTTATAAAAAGAAAATAAAGGCAAGAAATTAGCAAGCAATCAATGATAGACGGGCAACAAGTCTGCTTTTCCTTTCTTACCCGTCCTGCAGCATTTAACTATAGAAACTTGAAAGGAAGAAAAACACACATGCACACACACATTTCTTCCCTATCCTCCACCCCCCAAACACACTAAAATTTATCAACTGTAATATTTGCATTTGAAAGCCCATAATTGATTTTAATTCATTGCCTTAAACTTCCCATCCCCATATTTAACATTTATAGGATTTTGTTATTTTATTTCTATCTTCTTCTGTTGTATTTCTACAAGCAGTAGCATATTCTGTAGCCTAAAATAACCTTTAATTTTGTTGTTAGACTACTGGGCAGAAGTCATCTAGCTCTTGAGTGAGTATATCTATATCTCATCATGACTTTATTATTCTCTACTTAGAGTTGCATATTCAGTAACTCTCTGGAAGGACGAGACTTTTAGGGGAAAATTATATGCAATTGTGGAAACTAAGCCAGCGTGCAGTGCATGCATTAAGACGCCATAAAATCTCTAGGTAGTCTTTGTTGGTATATCTACAGCTACTTCTAGAAAGGATTGACTGTTCACAGATATACACACATGCATTAATATATATCATATAAAAAGTCAGAGTCTTCCTAAATAGGTAGTTCCTTCCCCGCCCAACTACCTCCCAAAACACGCCCCCCTCCCGCCAAGGGAGTATCTTCTCTTTAAAATTCACCGGCTTTAGAAAAAATAATTAGAAAAATAGAAGTCCCAGAGTGCCTGCGTGGCTCAGTCTTTAAGCATCTGCCTTCAGCTCAGGTCATGATCCCAGGGTCCTGGGATCCAGCCCCACACCATTTAGTATCTGGATCCCTGCTCAGTGGGAAGCCTGCTTCTCCCTTTCCCACTTCCCCTGCTTGTATTCCCTCTCTCGCTGTCTCTCTTTCTGTCAAATAAATAAATAAAATCCTTAAAAAAGAAAAAAAAAGTCCTTAGTGACCCTTAACATTCTTTTTATTTTCGTATTCTTTAACATTCCTTATATTCTTTAACATCAAAATAAGATATTATATGAAATATAATTAATAGAAACAACATAAATGTCATTCTCACAACTTAAGCTCCAAATAATGAATGCTGGACAATTAATTTTTCTTTTTTGATAGGTTTTATGATCTTCCCCCCATCATCAAGGTTTTAATCATCATCCTCCAGGTTTTAAAAAAATACTTATAAAACTTTCTTGCTTCTTTGTATTTTTATTAGGCATACTAAAATGGATATGTGTGTGTGGGGGGGTCTGGTCCTATTTTCATATGTCCATTGCTGTTTTAATTTTGTAACTCAGTCCCTAAATCTCTGTTCCAAAGTCGTGACTCATGATTGATCTGAAATTCTGAACATTGCAGCAAGGAACAGAAATTTGATAGAATATCAGATAAGAAGAATTTAAA
Source organism: Mellivora capensis (assembly GCA_004024625.1). Classification (NCBI taxonomy): domain Eukaryota; kingdom Metazoa; phylum Chordata; class Mammalia; order Carnivora; family Mustelidae; genus Mellivora; species Mellivora capensis. The sequence goes on along the minus strand of PISX010008225.1, from coordinate 14,195 downwards.
GTTGGGAGAGTCATCACTGTACATCTAGGCAATTTTAATCTCCAAACCATGCACTGAAGACAGGAAAATTAATTGTACTAGCTTTTTAAAACTGAAACTGTGAATCTGAAACTTTTTTATAAGATTTAATATTAATATATAAAGCAAACATGAAAGATGTCTACTTTTAAGGTTGAGTTTATTTTACTTTTTATTAGTGCCCCCCCAAAATATTTTGCTTTCCTATAAATGTTATTAATAATTTTCAGAGACAGAATCATGATAGAACATGCCTCAAATTGTCTTTTAATCTTGTCTCATAAATCTTTGTTTATCAAGAGGTGGCATCCTGATTCAAACTTCAGTTTATTTCAATATTTGATTTTAAAGGCCAGCAGGAGAGAAAAAGATGTGTAACTTGATACTGACAACATGCAACTTTTTATTTATTTTTATTTTTTTTTAAGATTTTATTTATTTATTTGACAGAGATCACAAGTAGACAGAGAGGCAGTTGGGGGGGGGCGGTACGCAGGCTCCCTGCTGAGCAGAGAGCCCGATGCGGAGGACCCTGAGATCATGACCTAAGCCAAAGGCAGAGGCTTTAACCCACTGAGCCACCCCAGACGCCCCAACATGCAACTTTTTAAATAACTCATGATACAAAATTTTCCATCCAGTCTAACAGTTATCCAAAGGATTCTACTGACATTTTACTAATAAATCTCTCCTTTAATGTCTTGAATACCAGTAAGAAACTGCATTTTTATGTTTTTAACATATATGTTTTAAAATTACTGAAGCTCATCATTTAGAAAAAATTTAACAGGTGAGAGAACTGTATCAAGATTTTTAATGTTACTTGTGGGAGTTTTAATAGGTGGTACATACACAGCGTTTTCAATAATAAATTCACATAACAAGGCACACATTTCCAAAATATTACAAGAATGCCTTGTACGAAACACTAGTTGTTGTTTGTCTTATAAAGCAGTTGCTTCCTCGCCCATTGTTCAAATGTCACCTTTATCTTAGAGAAACACATTATATATAGACTTTTGAAAAATGTATGCTCCGTTAACATAATAGTGAGAGCTACTTGTCATCACAGAAACGTCAGCAAATTTGAAGTATTTGCTTTTTGTTAAAGAGAAATGAGTCTTTAGGTTCAGGTTCTTTGCAATGAGACAACCAGTGAGTCGCTGTATAATAAATGGTTTCTCTGGTCACTCCCTACCTCATTTCAAATACTGTAAAGAACTCACTATATTAGTTTTTAAATTAAAATATTAGAATATCAGTGTCAACTTATAGCATTTTGTGCACTTTTGGCTTTGACTTCTTTGCTAAAATAGCTCATCTGTTAACTTTCCAATGTTGTCTCTATAAACTTAGCCTAGAATTCTTTCTGTGGTTAAATTAATAGTTTTTCTGCAAAATATTATTTTTATTGAAAGAGTCATTTATTGAGAATATCACCTCATTGGTTTTTCTTTCCTTTAGTGACTTGCAATAAAAGTGGGAAGGCAATCATTTATATTCCATCATTGAAACAAAATTTAGCAAATATTATAGTTTGAGACCTGTTAGAAACATCTGTGCTTTCATTTAACTATACCTAGCAAACCTCTTACACTACATAATTTGTTACAAAACTTGTTTCTTCAGTCTTTAATGATGTTTACTTTGCATTTGTCACCAGAGTTTACTATTAAAGGAATGTATTATAGCTTGACATCATATTGTTTTTCAAGGATTCTTTTAGCCATTTTTATCTTGGCATGAAAGACAAGTGTTTCCTTAATGTACCTTTAAGTCATGAGTAAAAATTTTCAAGTATGGCTTCTAAAGGTTTAGCATTAAATATTAGGTTGAGTACAAATAACCGTACATCATAGAAGAAATCAAGAGATTATGTTTTGTATGTGCAGGCTTAAAATCTCTTGCTAATCATGACGACCTTGTTCTATCCTTATCTGATACCTCAAAGCACATTTTTCCCTCAGGTCAAGCATCACTCTGAAAAGTAGTAAATGTATGTTAATATTTTCATAATCCTTTTGATAATTTCATGGCAGAGAGGGGATGGACACAGACATTTTTCCAAATCTGATTAGACTGTTGACACATCAAGTGTTTGTATTAGGAGTTGAAGAAATATCAACTTCTTCCTCTTTACTTTGTATAAACTCATCAGTGTTGTTTTCAGTCAAATTTCTTTGCAAATGCAATAATATATCTTTTAGATCCCTTAAGTTTATCTACACTACCAGTGTTTATCTACCAGTGTTTATCTATTTGTATATCCTAAAAGCAAATGAGTACCAGAGACTGACAGCCCATCCAAGCCATGAAATTCACATTCCTCCCTCAGTAGACATGACATGTGGAATGAAGGTGTGAATCAATGTCAATCTATATACTAAATATTAGCAATACTAATGTCATTCTCTGTTAATAAAAAAATAAACTGTAAATAGAAGTTATTGTATTTTCTGCCCAGACCCCAAAGGAGCCTCTTGCATACTTGCTGGGGTGCAAGACTAGGTCTTTTAGGGCTACTGCCTTAGAATGAATACTAGCTACTCTTAGAGGTGCAGATGATGTATATTAGACCACACTGCAGACTGAAATAATCTCTATTTTCTATCTACAATTAAAACTTGCAGTGCAGTTTGTTTTTGCTAGTGTGACCACCCAATAATGCCATCTGGTCTATAACAGTTTCATTTTTATATGTGATCCCAAAATGCTCCATTGCAAGACTAGCCAAATTCAGGCAGTATGATCAAGAAGGTGCTAAGAAGCAAGCCAATTAGCATCATAGTTACGGTTACAGTGCAAAATACAAGGCAGGTGCTTGTACCATTAACCAATTGAAAAGCATTCTCTCCACTTAGGCATATGTAAAGGCAATGAAGGAATTTGACCACAAACATTCTCATAAAATTTTAAAAACAGTTCCCTGGCTGAGTTAATAAATGAGTGGAATGGTTCAGAATTTCCAGCCAATGTGTGACAAGTAATTGATGAAATCAGCAAAATATTTAGTGACCATTTAAAAAGATGTTATGTTTTTAGGTGATTAAAGTGCAGCATTCTTTTGCCAGTGATTTAGTTCATTTGTAAGGTATCCTACTCATAATGAAATGAAATAACCATGACTTTAGCTTAATAAAATATTTTATTGCTTTTAAAACCAGTGAGGAGATTATATATATATGAAAATATGAGTGTGTGTGTGTGTGTGTGTCTGTGTGTGAGAGAGAGAGAGAATGGGTAAAAGAGCTAAACTTAGCCTGAAATTGTCTACATCCACAATCATTTATTTTTATGTAGAAAGTTTTTTTTAATGTGGAAATAAGCTTTACCCATATCAATATTGATCAACAGAACACTAAGGCTATCTCTAAAGTCTGAGGGAAATAGTGTGTTTAACCTTAATCAATGCTAGGAGTTCTCATTACCTTGACCTTCAAATAACTGAAAGTGAACTTTATAAAGACATTCACTCACGTCAGAGGTTAACACTACCCACAAGTTTTGTTTTCCAACTTCCCAGCCCACACAGACGCTATATGTTAGCTCACACAGCAGAATTTTATTAGTCCATGGGTCCATTTATCCTAATACTTGACATTTACTACATCGAATGAAGACTTTGGAATTATTTCTAGCTTTACTATAATATTTTCCTTAATAGGAATCTCTTCCCCCTGAGCATTTTTGCCCTGCAAGCTTCAAGACTCTTCAAAGTCATTCCCATAATAGGCATACTACAATGATTCTACTGGCCAAAATAATATCAAAGATCCAAGAAGTTAATAATGCTTATGAGTGTGTACAAGACTCATAATGGAGTCTCACTTTAGGGTAATAGCAGAGTCAGGGAAATGAGTCAGCACAAACCATTTGCAACTCCCCCAGTACAGAGACTGGATTTAAAATTCACACAAAACAACAGTTGTTTTCTTATCATGTTATTTCCCATCCATTCTATTCTGTTTCCCAAAAGGTAAGGGATAGGAGTCCTATTGCAAAGCTTTTTTTTTTTTAATTTGTCAGAGAGAGAGGGAGAGAGAGAGAGAGAGAGCAAGCACAGGCAGACAGAGTGGCAGGCAGAGGCAGAGGGAGAAGCAGGCTCCCTGCCGAGCAAGGAGCCCAATGTGGGACTCGATCCCAGGACGTTGGGATCCTGACCTGAGCCGAAGGCAGCCGCTTAACCAACTGAGCCACCCAGGCGTCCCTCACAAAGCTATTTTAAAAGGAATTTCCTCTTCTGCCTATAACCCTGAGGAACACTTGCCTTGAAAAGTAAGAGCTTGTGTTTACAACTGGTACAATGGAGGGGGAAAATATTCTTGGAGTAAAACAGGCAAAAAAAGAGGACAAGACCCCAGCCCACTCCATCATGTCACTTTTGTTCACATACAGTCAACTCATCATTTAGACAGGACCGCACACAACCTCCAGCTTTGTTCAACTTCTTCCTTTTCAGAGAAAATCCAATCTTCATTTCACTTTCAGGAAATATCCAAAGTTAGAAATACAAATCCCCAACACAATTCCAAAACTGCTGGAAGGAATCTAGACATTTCTTGTCACTGTTATTTCCCTCCCCTGTTTCTAATTTTGTAGTGAATTCCCTATTCATTATCTTGGCTGAGGAGAACCTAGGTGTTGTTTGGGGGGAAAAAAATCATCCAAATAAAAATTTGAAAAGAAGTAAGATGGTGATTATTGATCTTGGATGCTAAGTTACCTCTAGTATCTTATAACCTAAAATGGAAACCATAGAAACTAGTAACTGAACAACAGTTAAGTGAACACAACCTAAATACTATGATGTCAATACCATCTTTGGTTTAAAAAAGGACAAAGAGGGATAAAGTATGTAAGGAGATGAAAAGTGTGAATCTCACTTTCCTATTAATTTTTCATGAAAGACTGACTCTAAAATCTCAAGCTGTCCTTGAATAAGGGAAGAAATGTAATGTGTTAAAAAGGAAGAAGCTTCTGATTTGGTAAGAGTAAAGTCGTGGTATGGGAAGTGAAATGAATGTTAAATGGATGGACAGATAGATGAATAGGGAATGAAAAGAAGAAGAAGCCCAAAGAGAAGTGAAGGTGACAAACAGGTTAGGAAATATGAATAAAAGAAGGAAGGTAATTTAAGGTCTGGAAAATAAAGACCCAAGTCATTTGGCCGGTGTTCAGAAATACTTCATATACAGCAGTCACAATGTATTTTGGGGAAACTACTAGGAATGAGTAAGTTAGTTGTGTAGAATTATAGACAATAATGTTCAGAATATATTCTAGAGATTTTGGAGTCTCCAAAAATCTGTGGAATAAATTGTTTTCCTTCTTAATTGCTAGAGTACAATAGGATTTAAATAACTATAATAGTGACTGAATTTTAACCTAATATATTAGGAATTGAAAATTTTTCTTTAGACACATTCTCGGGTCTATTTTCAAGTTCTTATAATTGTTAAATATCACCTTCTTAAATAGACTTTTTAAATGAAGTTCTTGATTATTATCACAAGGCATAAAATATTTATGAAGCACTTGTTCCTGTTCATGATTTTATTTTGTTTTTATCTGGGTTTTATACTTAGGGAGTCTTTACAGAGTAAACTGTAATGAATATTTTTTTGCACTTTTTTGTTCTATATGCAGAAGGTTCTTAACATAGCTTGACATTACATATTTTACCGTTTTATTTTTTCATATCAAAGTTATTTCAAAAGAGAATGCCTGCTTTGAACATTCTGAAATGCAATTCTGAATGCGTCCAACAACCTTGAATGAAGTCCCAAACAAATCAGAAACAGGTTGTTTGGATTTTTTTTTCTTTTTTCTTTTTTTCCTTCGATTGTCAGTTCGCTTTATTATTTGAAGAGTGGGGGAGGGGTGCAAAATTAAAAACCCTGCTTGTTTCATAATGACTATCCACAGGAAACCCAATGTATTCAATCATCTGAATCAATTCCATCTGTCTTCTGTGCTCTGTAATTATAGTTGAGGCTATAAATGGAGAACCGCAGCCAAACCTTGGTCCAATGGTTTGCGTGGTGTCAAAATGGAAACCAATCTTATAGACAGTATTCATGTCCAAAGTTCCACTGAGGAGAGAAAACATCAGTATTTCAGTCTACTTTCATTACAAATATGGATTCCAAAGCCAGACTACCTCCGTATGAATCACACTTCTGCCGCTCTTTAGTTGGGTGACTTCAAGCAAATTGTGTAACCATTCAGCACATCAGTTTCCTTATCTATAAGGTAAAGATAGTAATTTACAGTTATTAATAATCTTGTAAGATTATTGTGAGAATTAAATGAGTTGATACATCTTAATCTCTTAGAACATTGCCTGGCATATTGTAAGCACTCAATAAATGCAGGCTATTGGGGTCATTGTTACTTTTCTTAAAAAGTTTCATTGCCACCACTTTAATAAACAAAAACATGGTAATACTTATAATAGTTAGCAAAATTGAGCATCATAGCTACGAAAGGTAGTGCTGTAGAATAGAAACAGCATGAGCTGGAAGCAGAAGACCCGGTTTCAAAATAAGCCTCTGAAACTTATCAGCTCCATGGTTTCCTTTTTTACCCATTTCTCTGACCTCTGTGTTATCATTCATGAACACATAGAAATAACATCCTCCTCTCACTGTCTTGTATGAGAGGCATATATAAAAATTTTTAATGTAAAATACAAATAATTTTTAATATAAAATAAGAATGATTTGATAAAAGTATATGTACAATGCAGTAAGAACAAGGAGAAGGCAGTAAAAAGTCTGGACTATTGGAACAGGAGGAAATGATCCCTATGGGAAGTAACATTTCAAGGGTAGTTCTAAGGAATGAAGAGAAATTTGTTAGTCAGTGTGTTCAATGACATAAGAAAAAAAAATCATGTTTGAGATCAGTGGTTAAGATGAGTTTATATGTGAAAGTCCATTCAAAGCTATAAATCACTATTAGTTATAAATGTTGGTTGAACTTCATGATCGAAATGCCAGGCCAAGGGGTTGCAGCTTTATCTGAGTTCCTGATATATTGGGGGAGGTAACTTCAGGAACCAAAGCAGCATCTCCACTTTGCCTTTCTAAATGGTGCATTTCAAAACAAATGGGCAAGCTATGAATGCAAGAGAATTACTAGTGTCAGTTTGGAGTGTGAGGGGTTTTTTTGCTCTGTCCCTTTGCCAACACTACTTTAACTATTTGTTACTAGCTCAGACCATGTTCCTGATTATGAATCTCTTCCAGGACTAACATTAGCTTCCAGAAGATCTTTTATTTTCTTGAAATCTTTTTTTCTTCAATCTCACTTCCTTTTTTTAAAAAAAAAATAAGTGGTTTAAGTACCTACCAATTAGGGACTCTGGTCAGCTTATGATAGCTACTGTTAGCAAACTGTGTTGATATAATTGCATTCAAATAAGCTGGATATTTTCAGTCAGACTTCTTGAAGCTTTCTGAAATGCTGAAAATGGCACAGTGACACATCATTCTCTTTACTCCACTAGATGCCCTTGGACCCTAGGTTAGAAACTATTCCCAGAATTAGATAAAAAGTATGAAATAAATAAGAACAGGACCTAAAATATTTGATAAGTACTCAGCCATCTATCCAAAAAAAAAAAAAAAAAAAAAAAGACTACTCAGTATATATCGTAGGCCAAGTGCTTTGCAAGGAGATGTATAGAAAGACCAAGTAGAGAAAACATAAATTGGAGGATATTTTGGAATGGTTTTTAACTTCTCTGAAGTCGTGAAATCAAATTAAAGTCCCATCTGTGCCCCCTTTCCCAAACATCCCCATCACTAGAAGTAATCCCAGCTTGTTTCAAGCCATGATTATAGGTGATTTCACTTAAAGAGTACTTAAGGATATTTTGCTACTAGGAATGTGACGTCACACAGTAAGTTGTATACCATGACTATGAAATTGGGAGAAGTTCTCTTAGTCCCAAGGGATAATCAGCACAGATTACAAACAGATCGCTGAATAAGAGTTTTCTTTCTGTTTTCAGAGGAAATATAAAATCTGAAAGAAACTGTGAAAGGAGGATCTGCTGAAAATTGAGAATTGTAGAACCATAGAATCATAGGTTGGGAGGAGCATGAACATGGTACACAGCCCATTGTAAGCCTGTAGGGTACAGTTGATAAATGAATAGTCGTCTATCCCCCAGATAACAGCCCATGGATCAGTAATAATGGACAATATAGTTTACATCGGTGGCTGTTGAAATGAGAAAAATAAAGCCAATATAGTAAAGCTTGGTGTTTTGTTTGAGAGATTGACAAATGTGGATGTTTTATCCTCTTTGTGCTATCATTTTTTTACATAAATAAAATATTGAGAACAAAGTTTCCTTTCCAACACTACTCTCTAGTCCCTTTTTCCTTTCGCCATTCGGAGATAACAGTGCTCATGAGTTGATATGTCTTCTTCCTACCCGTGTGTGTGTGTGTGTGTGTGTGTGTGTGTACATATTGATTGTATGTTTTAATTTACATAAACGATATATCTTTCATAGATTTGAATATATTGAATTATTCTTGATAGCATTCAAGAACTAGCCATTCTTACAGTAATTCTTTTCTGCTCTTCTTAGCTTAAAATGTCTTTTATTTTGTTAAATGGTGACAATTAAAATATCTTTAGTGAGAAAAATTGAAAAACTGCAGCCTCTGTTTCTACAGTGACCCTTTGCTTTTATTTATTTTTTTTCCCATGGTCCCTGAAACCTTGAAGAAGGTGAATGAAATCACAGTTTATCTTCCACATGGCCCCTAAGTGTCCACTTGGACACCTCCAGGGAAGGGATGTTACTTGGTATTGTGGTATCATCTCTAAGGAGCTATTAGAAAATAGTCCCCAGAGTCAGTCTGAAATCTGTTTCCACGTGTATTTTATACTCTGAGTTCACACAAGGAAAAACAAGTTTAATTCTCCTTCATAGAGGCCTTACCACTAGAAAGAGACACTATTAGATTTTCTCTGAATCTTCTTTCCTACAAATTTGAGTATCCTTATTTCCATCAACTATTCTTCATAGAACATGGTTCCAGGAGCAACAAGCTGCATTCAATCACGTCAGCTGAATTGTTCACCATTGACAGGAGCTGTTTATTTATATATGAAGGCTCAAACCTGCCACTGCAGTTGTTGCTGCTTGTAAGAACATGTTTGAGGAGACATCTCATCTGCTTTTGATCTTGCGACAAAATGACTGTCGTCTCCAGTTGCTGACAAAATACGTTAGTCGACTTCAGTGGGTATCTCTGGGTGTCCAGGTAGCTCCAAAACTACTCGGCAAATTGGTGATAAGTTTGGGATTGGAACCCAAAGACTTTGAGGTTCTAGCTCTTCCTTCCCCCAGGATAAACTTTTATGGTATCAGCTCTGGCCAAACAAATGAGAAATCACTGTATCAAAGGGGAAGAGCACACTCAGTATTTTTCTCAGTGTATGGACACCATGTTTTTTAAAGGAAAGGTTGATTTTCCTAGGATTACTTTCTTATCCATAACAAAACAGGATAATTCAAGTGTACAGTGCCCCTTCAAGTTGACTGTGAAGGGGATAAAATTCATCGTTTCTTTTTAATCCCCCAAAACGAATCCTTGTGCTTTTGCCAGCACCACCGGCTTCTGCCTGCCATAACCTTACGGATCAGGTGTGTTGACTCAGACTCAAAACAGCATTTGCAAACGTTTTGGGAACATACCCAATCCCAGCATACACAGCTCACCAGGGCCTGCTTTTACTCCAGCCCCGATGTCTGATGCCATCAGAAAAAGCATTCTTCACAAAAATGCAAGGTATTATTTTCATATAATATTCCAAGGAGATCAGTAATGATATGTGCAAAGGGCAAGAGATGATTCATGACTGCCCACTCAGCTCCCAAGGAAGTTTCTGAAGCTGATGAATCATTCCACACGGCAATTGGCACGAGGGCCTTGGAAGCTGTTCTGATGGCAAAAGCAGTCCTCTCACTTTCCTAAGGATGGTGATGGATGTCCCCCCACCCCCTCCCTGGAAAAATACAGCATTTGATAAATATTTTGAGCCCAGCTATGTTTTCTCACTAAGAAAATAAGTGTACATTTCCCTGTGGGTAGCTCTTTGAAAAGTTAACTCATATTCAGAGACCAAGTGTTGGCCACTTTCTGTCACCCACTCTCCATGAATTACTATATTTAGTGCACATTGACGCCTGCACCAAAAATGCCGGTAAGAAGCATGGCTTTATGAAGCTGTGTATCAAGCATGTTTGTGGACTTTTTAAGGGGTCACAGATATTCTCTATAGATGACCAGAATAGATGCTCATTTCTTTCAATGACTTACTTAAAATGGATTGTTGGTTGAAATCCAGTGAGTCCTGGCAGATGTCCACCTCCCAGGGTGCACCATGGTAATTACAACTTGTTGGCATTCTTTTCAGCAATTTCAGGAGGGATACCAAGAATTAAACACACAAAGAGGTTGAATCATCCTTTCATCCCCTGAATGTACTCACTTCCTTTGGTTCTGGCCAAAGCTTTTTGGAAGATACTCTTGTGAACTTCCGTTGCTGGTGTAAGCAGCAGAAAAAACAGAAGGCAACAACCAGAAATGGGTGGTTACGGCAGAAACAAGGATCAGTGCCTCCGGCGGGAGGCAACAAGGGACTTGGGTCACCACTGTTGTGATGACGGTTCTCTCTGTTTAGTGCAGAAGGCAGGTTATCCTTTAACTTTAAAAGTATATGGGTTTGGTTTTTTTTAGACCTTTCTTTTTTTTTTTTTTACCATCCTACAGCCCTGAATAGGAACTCCTCTCTCCTCATTCAAAAAGGATTACTCAAGAAATGTTTCCAATGTTCAAATTTGGTAAAAGATATTGTCCCTGATAGTCTTCAAAGGATTTGCCTAGTAAGAGAGAAATATTATTTGTCGAAAAGAAGTCATACTACATGATAATAATATAAGAGCAGTCACATGGAAACTCATATTCACTTGCCAAATGAATGTGGGTCAGTGAGAGTTCTCGTGCTCTGAGCCCCAGAGGTCTCCACAAGGAAGACCTCAAGGAGGGAAGGCTGGAGTCCGGTTGGATTAGAACGGAGAGGAAGAGGGTGCTATTGAGCAAGGGGATGAGACAGGAAAGAACAAAGTCCCTCAGAAGTTTTAGTAAGAAGCTAATTGTCTTCCTTGCTCTGGCTAGCATAACAAAGGCTAGGTGGCTTGAACAATAGACGTTTATTTTCTCATGGTTCTGGAGGCTGAAAATCCAAGATCAATGGTGCCTGCAGTGTTGGTTTCTCCCAAGGTCTCTCTCCTTGGCCTGCAGCCTCCTTATTGCTCTGTCCTCACACGGTCTTACCTCCGTGTACCTGGAATCTCCCCCTCTTCTCCCAAGAACACCAATCAAATGGATTAGGACCTACCCTAATAGCCTTATTTTACCTCAACTCTTTTAAGATCTCCTCTCCAAATATGGTATCATTCTCAGGTTGTAGGGGACCCGACTTCAACATAAGAATTTAGGGCGACACAGTTCAGCTTGGGCACTAATGAAACTCACACTTCAGAAACCCTGACATAGATGGGTTTTTGTGAGTGTCATGGGTTGTGGTGTTCAAGGGGGGAAGAGAAGCTGCACTGGAATCACTTCTGTGTACATGTGTCTGGTAAATTGCAAGGAGTTGTCAAAAGAGAAAGACCTGAATCTTCAAATCTCCAGTAATTCCTAGTGATGTCTTTTCTCATTTTAAATCAATATTCACTTTCACACCTAACTTTGTATTAGTAGCTGGTGTCTTTTTCTTAAAGAGGGCATCATCCAAAATTGTCTAACATTAGGTTTCAAGACACCTGGGTCCACTCTTTGGGTATAAAGTACACACCAGATTTCAGAGACTCATGATGAGATAAACAATGTAAAACTTCTCATTAATGATCTTTATATCAATTACCTATTGAGTTGATGATATTTTGGATATATTAGGCTAAATAAGCTACACAATTAACAGGAATTTCACCTGTTTCTTTTTTAAAGTGACTATGAGAAAAATTTAAAAAGGTGGCTGCGTCATATTTTTATTGGACAGCCATGGCTCCAAACTCTCACAACACACCTATTCCAGGCCAGGTGCTTCTCTCCCTCCCTGCTGAAGCCGAGAGCTTGTAGGAATGTGAAGACCAAGAGTCCTGTCATCATCATCATCTCCTCATTCCCCCTCCCCCTCCTTCTTCCTCTCCTCCTCCTTAAATATAGTCGACACACAGTGTTACGATAATTTCATGTATACAGCATAGTGATTCCACAAGTTTATACCCTAGGTTGTGCTCACCAATAATCCTAACTTCTTCTGCCTCTATGCTAATTGCCTTCTTAATTTGGATCTAAATGTATTTTTACCTAATTGTAGTTGCATTTAGTGGTGATGGCCTAGGTATCATCACTAGAATTCCTTGTGTTAAATAGGCTTCTCTGTCTTGGCTGGAATTCCAATGGTGTTGGTCCTAAGAGAAGAGCATTTTGAGTTTGAACAAATGACTGATAAACAAATAAACAAAATGATTCAGTATATACCTTCACAGGAAAAAGCTATTTTAACCTCTATTGTTGAATAGCTCTTACATAAAAGTCATTCATAGAGAGCTAAAGTGCTTGCAATTTTATTTTATCATGGAAAATTTTTATGCTATAAAAGTGATTTTGGTGAGCTGAAGTCCAATGTACAATAAAGATCTTTAAATAATTGCTTGAGAAGAGTCTTGGTCTAAGGGAGCTGTTTCTTTTTTTAATTTTCATAAAAATCTGTAAAAAGTAACAAAATGAACACCCTTGTACTCACCATCCAGCTTAAGAAATTAAGTGTCTGCAATAATTTAGGAAGTCCCTCCCACCTTCCAGAGTAACCTCTGGTCAGAATTTTATGCTTATCATTATTTTCCTTTTAGCGAACATTTTACTACCAAAGAAGCTGCTTTAAAAGCTGGTTTGGCCATTTAAAACTGCCTCCATTGTATGGGCCTGCTTAAAATACTTATCCTGGATTTTTATATAGCAAACTAAATTCCCAAAGCAACTGTTCTATTTTTATGAATATTTTTCCATTAAGGAGAAAGAGGTGGAGGGAGGGAGGGCAAGAATAAAAAATATTATTAACTTATATGATTGTGCTTTTATATAAGAAAGTGCCACCACAGAGAGAAATGCAATTATTCAGGCTGGAGCTAGAGGGTTGAAGGGCCAAGAAAACACCAGTGAGCCGCCCCTGGAAATTGCATCAAAAAATCTGGCACATAATAAATATTCCACAAATGTTAGTGGCTCTCCTGAGGAGGTAGCAGCATTGAATACCTCAAATATTCCCAGGCGATTATGATTAATTTCCTTACTCCTACTCTCTTGATGGTAGAAGTCAAGAACCTGTCTAGCCTCAGTTTATTTCCTCAATTCTACCTACATTTTTACATAATGTAAAATTTAATATTTATGTAAGTGTTGCCTAACTGACTTTCTCTATCTCTTCTCTGTATCATCTATGTGGTCCTCTCCCATCCATCTGTGCATCTTGGAATGCATACTCAAAGAATGGTAGAGTGTGTTTTTCTTCAACAGCTCACCTCAGCAAATATTAATGACCACCTGCTCTTTGCCAGATGCTATATTAAACTTGCAAGACAGAATGATGAATATGACCTGATCCCGTCCCCAAAGGAACTTATATTCTAGTGAGAAAAACAGAGAGGTTAAAGAGACTTTTTCACTCAACAGATATTTATTGAGTACCTAGTATGTGCCAAATGCTCTTAGGCTCCAGGGATACTTCAATGACTGAAACAGACAAATTTTCTGCTGTCTTGGGGCTTAGGTTCTATTGGTAAGAGGTAAACAATAAAGAAAATAAGTAAATTATATATTATGTATACATTATTCTGTTGGAAGGCCGTAAGTGCTGTGGGGAAGAAAAATAAAGCAGAGAAGGAGAACAGTGTAGAAGTGCTGAGGGGAAGAATAATGTGACTGACATTTGAAATCAGGTGGTCAGGGAAGGAGTCTCTGAGAAGGTGACATTTAAGTAAAGACATGAAGGGTGAGGTGCCATACTGCTCTCTAGGGGAAGAGCTTTCCAAGCAGAGAAGACAGCAAGTACAAAGGTCATGAAGTGAAAGGGAGCTGCAGGTC
>PISX010008224.1:17500-84658 GCA_004024625.1 Mellivora capensis | reverse complement strand
TCACTAAAAGAATAATATGCCATAGAAAAATAAAGTTTATTTCAGAAGTACAAAGATAATTCAAGAAGAGGAATTTTATTAAAGTGATACATAATGACAATAGACCAAAGAGAAAAAAAATTTTTTTTCAAATGCCAAACACAATCTGATCAAATTTATAGGTTCCTGGTAAAAGATACATTCTAACCATAGAGAAAAAAATCTGTCAAAAAATAGAGTTTTAACTGTACTTAAGTGTATAAAACTAGACATTAAGAAAAAAAAATAGTAGGCTAAATTTGAATATAGATAAAATCTAAAGCAAAACCTGATTATGTTCTGAAGATATGAGATACATATAAAAAGAAATAAAACAGAAAGTTTGAAAATAAAGAGATGCCCTATGAGTTGGGTTTCAAAGTGACCACCTGTGGAGAAAATTTCAAATTAAAAGGCCTTGGGGCACCTGGGTGACTCAGTGGGTTAAAGCCTCTGCCTTCGGCTCGGGTCATGATCCCAGGGTCCTGGGATCGAGCCCGATTCAGGCTCTCTGCTCAGCGGGGAGCCTGCTTCCTCTTCTCTCTGCCTGCCTCTCTGCCTACTTGTGATCTTTGTCTGTCAAATAAATAAATAAAATCTAAAAAAAAAAATAAATAAATAAAAGGCCTTAAGCACATGGGTTTTATTTTCTCATACGGCTGGTACAAGACTGGTGTAGCAGTTCTGTTGGTTTTTCAAGGACACAGATTCCTTCCATCTTGTTCTTGTCAGTATGACTGGAGATGGCTGTTGGAGCCCAGTCATTCTGTTCACATTCCAAAAGCAGGAAGAACAAAAGGGAGGGAGTGTCAAGTCTCCACTCTTTTTTTTTTTTTTAATTTTTTAATTTTTTAAAAAGATTTTATTTTTAAAAGATTTTATTTTAACCCGCTGAGCCACCCAGGCACCCCAAGTCTCCACTCTTTAAAAACAAATAGGGGAAATCACACATATTGCTTACACTTATATTACTTATATGCCATTAGTCAAAACTTAGTCACTTGCTACAATTAACTACCTTCATCAAGAAGTGAAATCTAGGGGCTCCTGGGTGGCTCAGTGGGTTAAAGCCTCTGCCTTCGGCTCAGGTCATGATCCCAGGGTCCTGGGATGGAGCCCTGCATCGGGCTCTCTGCTCAGCGGGGAGCCTGCTTCCTCCTCTCTCTCTCTGCCTGCCTCTCTGCCTACTTGTAATCTCTGTCTGTCAAATAAATAAATAAAATCTTTAAAAAAAAAAAAAAGAAGTGAAATCTATCCCCTCCTTTGAATCTAGGCTGACCTTGTGACTTGTTTTGGCCAGTAGAATGCAGCTGATATATCTAAGACATTGACTTAACTTATAAGTTAACTTATAAGTTATGACTTGTAACATAAGTTAACTTATAACTTCATTTATGCCCTCTTAGAGCCCCGTGACTGTATTGCACTGAAGAAGCCCCATCTATTCTCACTGGAGGATAAGATGCAATGTAGGGTACTGAGGTTCTCCAGCTGCCAACCAGCACAAGAGCCAGACAGGTGAGCAAGGCCATCTTGGATTTGCCAACCCTCCAGCTAAGGCCGCCCGATGAATAAACTCAGACAAAACCAGCAGTAGAGCTAGTGGGCCAATCCACAGAATGAGAAATAACCAATAAAAATTTTTTAAGACACTAGTTTTAGTGTGGATGGTTGCTCAGCAATAGACAACTGAAACAATTGTTTATCTCCAGAAAAACCAGGTGGATAGGGGACAGAGCAGAGGTAAGACATTGTTTTCACTTCTCACTTCAAGACTTTTTGACTTTTATACCATTTTTGCGTCTTACCTTTTTAAAAAATAACTTATTTTATATATTTTAAAAAATTTTTATAATGTTTTTGTTAATTGCCTTATCCTATTAATCTTTTTTCATTGAGGTATAATTGACATAAAATATTCTATTAGTTTCAGGTGTACAACATTGTGATTTGACATTTATATACATTGTGAAATGATCACCACGATAAGTCTAGTTACCATCTGTCACTATACAAAGTTAATACAATATTATTAACTATACTCTCTATGCTGTACATTACATTAGTAAACTTTATTTTAAATGAAAAAAATTAATTTTGCAAAGCAACAAAAAAGAGATACAATTGTTCCCCTATGGAATTTAAAACATTATCTATCCCTTGTGCCAGTGACAGTGTGGAAACAAAGTTTTCAGAAGATTTTGTCAAATGAAATTTGGATCAGACTTCTTCAGAATGCGCATATGTTTTGATCCAGCAATTCTCTTTTAAGAAATTTATCTTAAAGAAATGACCTAATCTCTGAGGAAGCATACAAAAATGTACTTATAACATCTTTATAATAGCTAAAGATAAAAGTTTTTGAACCTAAATATCCAATAATAACAAATTGATTCCCTGATTGTTGCTTCCTTATAGTGGAATACTATACAGCATTCTAAATCATATCATGTAACCATGTTTATTCATGTAAGAAAATAGTTATGATATATTATTAAATTTTAAAACATAATAAACTGTTATATACCATATAGCTACTCTACACAATTTCAGGGGCCCTAGGCTGCTGAGTTTATATGCTGTGTAAAATATTTTGCTAGGAATAATAGTTGATGGGCATAGAAAGGGGTCATCCCTGGACATTTGAATTATGACTGACTTTAATTTCCTTGAATTTTTATGGGCCTTCTGGGAAACAAGTAACCAGTGCCTTTTAGACTTTCACAGATTTCTGCATCTATAGTGAATTATTCTGTAATAAGAAACATACATTGTATTGCAAATAGTAATAGAATATTTAATCCTACATATAAACCATGCCATTATAATGAAAGTGATTGGATTGAATTTAATTAGATGGGGAAATTATTTTTTTATCCGACATCCTTTAAAAATATACATATGAGGGGCGCCTGGGTGGCTCAGTGGGTTAAACCTCTGCCTTCAGCTCAGGTCATGATCTCAGGGTCCTGGGATCAAGCCCCGCATCAAGCTCTCTGCTCAGCAGGGAGCCTGCTTCCTCCTCTCTCTCTCTGCCTGCCTCTCTGCCTACTTGTGATCTCTGCCTGTCAAATAAATAAAATATTTAAAAAAAATATATATATACACACATATGACACCAGATATGGAGGTTAACTGAAATTTTAACTTTTTTAACTAGACAATTATGGCATCCTGAAAGTCACCAACACACACATTCATGGATTACTGTATGGTTGTGTATTCATATCTATATCCATACATTTATATTATAATGCACACTAATCATATGTTGAAATTTTGATTTACAATGAATTTATGAAATAACTTTATATCTACAGTCATTACTGAATCATGGTTCTTAGGTTTAAGCCAAATGTTAATAACTCTAAGTCAAGAACAGGGGAAGAAATCTTTGGCAAAGAGTTATAGAATTTTCTAGCATTGATAAACACCTAGCCAACAGCCATTTTTCCCTTTGTTTTCACTAACAAAATTCCAGGTCTGTTCAGATATTGGATAGCCTTCTGCTTCAGGAAAGGATGAACTCTGGCCCGGCCCCAGCCCCAAGAGTTGAACAGTGATTGATCTAAGACAATCATGGCAACTTTATTCCTGTTGCCAGTTATTGGTTTAAGAATGAACACTTGATGGGGCACCTGGGTGGCTCAGTGGGTTAAAGCCTCTGGCTTTGGCTTGGGTCATGGTCCCGGGGTCCTGGGATTGAGCCCCACATCGGGCTGTCTGCTCAGTGGGGAGCCTGCTTCCTCCTCTCTCTCTGCCCGCCTCTCTGTCTACTTGTGAACTCTGTCTGTAAATAAATAAAATCTAAAAAAAAAAAAAAAAAGCATGAACACTTGAGAAAAATTCTGTCCAGAGAGAAATGAGTGAAGTCTCCTGAGTGAGCTTCGGAGAAAGGTTTTCTTGTTCTTAAAGATGGACCAAGGGAAGAGCCATTCTTCCTGCCCCTCTTCTCATCTTTGACATGCCTATCATGGTGGCAACCATCTTGTAACCACAGAGGCATAGCTGATATTTTAAGGATGAAGTTACAGAAAGATGGAAAGAAGTTAGGTCCTTGATGACATTGTTGAACCCAACTATTACCTAGCCTGGAACTTTCCTACTTCTGGATTTCTTACTAATTGAAAGAATATCTTTTTTCTTATTGTTTAGTCACTTTGGGTTGGATCTTCTGTTAGTTGTAGCTGAGAGCACTCTGATGCAGCCTCAAAGAACAACTATCCCTCACTTGACAACTTCAACTTTTCCCAAAGTCTCATTGCTCTATGAAAGCATTTAAATAAAGCAATACCTTTATTAATTTTAATGGGGAAATATTATGCTCCATTCCACCCCAATCTAAGGTATCCAAATAATTTCACAGATTGGAAAAAAATCTATCAATTGAACAATGAAATAAGTTCATGTAAGTAATAAATAAGATGAGAATAAATAAATATCATTTGTACACAAAATATAAGATAATGAGGTTTATTATAGTTGTCAAAGGTGGTGATTAGTGGTGGTTGTTGGAAAAGGTATGAAATGGTGTAGCAGGCAGGGTCTCTTTCTAGAGAGTGAGATTCTAAAACAGAGATTAGCATGCCAGAAGTTTAAGAACAGATCCCAGGATCACTACATTGTAGAAGGCAAGGAAAGAAAGTAAGATCAGACAGGGTGGTCTCAATTTCTTTAGCCAATTCCACTGAGAGTTCTAGAATTGGGATGGACCTTCCAAATTATCTTCAGGTGGAAGGAAGGGACTTGGATTTTACACCCTCGCTTTGACCAGTCACTGGGGTGAGGCTGCCCCTGGAAATGTGGCAATACGTTGGTCAAGGTACTTCAAATTAGGGCAATACCCAGAGAAGACTGTAAGTTGAGGCCTGTCCAGTAATAATCCTTCAGTGCTACAGAGAAACCTATGCCATGCATCGCAGCATCCACTACAGAGCAGAGCCTTCTTGGGAAGGTGGTGGAAAGTCATGAGACTGATTTTCATGCATACACTCAATATCAGAATCACACAGCTTTGTCTTGATAATTATTTTTCCTTTGAAAATTTGACCAAAAAGGGGTAAAGTTGAGCTTTAACACACATGGAAATAGCATCATGGAAAATGCTACATCTTGCTCCTTTTCATTTGGTTGTATATGTAATGCAAAACTTAGGGGTTCATCCAAATATGGCATGAAATTAAAATTCGTTCCACATGTTATTCTTTGGACTAGAAACTTGCATTGAATGAACTAGTATGTCTTTGCCTGAAATGATAATGTCAAAAGATCACTTCTAATAGCATGTGTATCTAGTGGGTTTGGGGGATTTAAAGTTGTTACACACACAAAAAAATTGTTGTTTGAGAAATCATATCTTTTGTGGTAGTGAAGATTCTTTAACTGGACAATTGTTATGTGCAGTAAGTTTGTATATAATATATCCTAACCACAAAACATATCCACAAAACATGCTTTCCGATTTTAAGATAATTAAATTTTGTTAAATTTTCTATAGCTGTCCATATATCATCATTTACCTCCATGCTAATGGTGTTAATAGTACAAAGTAGAACATTCCCTTGGAAATGGTCACTTCATTTGACCATTTAAAGAGTTGTCATTCTATGGGATTTTTTTAAAGCAGCAAAGATCCATTCAAATATAATCTGTGACAAATCCAATTATGTTTAGATTGCATTATCTTGATAATGAACATTGTTAACTCCCCCCCCAATTATCCAAAAAGAGGACCACACTAAGCCAACAGAAGGATGGAAGTTTAAAAAGTCCCTCATCTAACCACATTCTCTTCTATAATAGACCCTAGTTCTGGGTGACCCACTAACTATACCCAACATGCTTCCCAGAAGCAGAGCCTGCTCGTGACCCACTCCCCTTGACATACAGCAGACGTAACTATCTTGTAGAAAAGGACCAACTGAGCCAAGGGTATGAACAGAATCTAGACTCCAAGATTATTAAGAGAGAATGTTGGAAAGAGAGAGTCTGAATAGCAGCCCTGTACCTAAAATGCCCTATCTCCCTTTCATAAGATTTAGTCCAGCTCATTATGGAAGTGACCTTCAGCAGCTAACTGGTATTGTAGTAGTGCTTCTGAGCTGTGACCTAAAAAGGGGGTGATGTAAAAGCCAAATAAAGTAACATAAAGAAATTCCCATCCTGGTCCTAGGGTTGTCTGGTGAGCTATTTCCATACTGTATGTACATAAACAGCTCTTCTTGGGTGGCGGTTTAATGTTGCTATACCTTCACTTGCAATTACACTGAATGGAGCTGCAACAAATCTTCGTAATGCCAATCTCATCTTTCCACCTCATTGACAGCTCAGGAAATGCATCTGAAATTCATAGTAGCCTCATAGCCTATGGCAAGAGAAATCCATGCTGCTAAAATTTTATTTTAGAATTCAAGCTGGTTTTCCTCAGTTTAGGATGCTCCATTTTTTAATCTTTCGCTGCCTACCACACTGTATCAAAATAACCAGCCAATATTGTTCAACTGTCAGGGGCCTCAGCTGCCTCTGAATTTTATCAGTACAAATAAATACTGGAACATGTTAAAAATAATCCCAAAAGATAGGAGTTCATATTAATAGAATTAAATGCAGGCAAAAATGTACGTAAACTTTGACTTGACTGCCCCCCCTTTCTTTACTGATTTAAAAAAAAAAGGTTGAATAGATATTCAGACTGATTTAATGTTTAGGCTGATAGGGATGCTAGGCTGGGTCCCAAATTTGTGCAATGTTCAAAGGGAGAGAAATTTTAAAATCCCAGAAAAAGAGATATTTCCAAATTAATGGCATTGCCCGAATGCCTTGGCTCCCTGCACCCCACCAGGAAGGTTTATTATTTTCTGGTAAAATGTTGCTCGGATGGGGAGTGGTAGTCAGCGATGCGTCAGAGCTGCTCTTTGAACACATTAAAAAGCTGAATGCACAACAAAGAACAGATGTTCCAGCATGCCTTATTTATGCACCCATCAGCAATCTTCCAGTGACCACAAAACACAGCCTCTTTTCCCCTCCTCCTCCCCAGAATATTATTTTCTGATAAACTCGCCCTCTTTATTAGTTTATTTATTTTTGACCCCAATTGAACTCCTGGGTAATTGTGTGTGTGCGCGCACAAGTGTGCATGTGTGTACGTGTGTGTGTGTGTGTGTGTGTTATTTGAAAGTCTGTCTCCATCAAAGCTGAATTCTATTGAACTGTGGAACAGGTGTGGATTCTGCAATTAGATCACATTTCAGAGAGAGAGACACTGAGGGTAATAATGGCGGTGAATTCTTCACAGTCGAATGCAGCGCCATAGCGACCAGCAAAAATGAAGGAGAAGAGGTATTAGTATTGGGGTGATTATTTTTAGTTTATGGGATCATCTGATTGAATAGGGCCATAAGGCACTGGGAACGTGTGTTTGGGGCTCACCAGCTGTAAGGCAAACTTGTTTTACTGGCGCTTATCTGAAATGCCTCACTCACCCACCCTCTCCGCTTACAATTGGAATGGAAGTAGCGATTAGGAAGTGAGATATAATGCAGATTAAATGTTATGATGGACCAAGATCCTGTTGGGTTATTAAAACCCATTTGCTTTCACTGGTTTTAAAGGCATAGCACCTTTATTTAAACCTTCAGCTCTAGATCTCTGAGCTTTTAAAAGGTGGGAGGCAGAGGAGTTGGGGGGGGGGACGGGGGAAGGTTAGGTGGAGAAAATAATTTAGAATCTAAAGAGAAACAGGACAATTTCCTCTTCCTACACAAGAAAGCTGCATTTTTCAGTGAGTGAATCTAATCTGTGACCTCAATTTGGGCTTCAGAAAATCATGATACATTAATACAGAAAATACCCCCTAAATTGATTTCATAAAATAAAAATAAATTGTATAGGCAATTCTCACAATATTTGGTCGATTTTGGAACTTTCGATTGTAAGTGGTATTCCTTAATATATTTTCCATAAGTGAGAAATATTTGGTACCAAACTCGGTGGTGTAAAATCAGCCCTTGGGAGAGTTCCAGCTGTTCCCTGAGGCTTCTCAGAATGGTGCTGTGGGCTGGCTGGCAGCAGCTGCTGTCCCTGAAAGAATAAAGGAAGCCAGACAACAGAGGGGAGGGCTTTGCACAAAATGAAGTCACAGGCATCTTATGGCCACATAGGGAATCTGAGCTCAGAAGAAAGGGATGTGGGAAGCTTCATGGGATACAGATTCCCCTCTCTCATGGGCCTGGGAGCTTAGCATAAGGAATTTTGCTTTGTCCAGTGGTCTTGAACACGGGATGGCCAAGGTCAGAGATCAGCATCATAGGATACTGGATCACGGCCAACACACAGCCAAGGGCAGAATTCTTTCTCTGGCACCAAAATGAGTCTTCGGATGAAACACCTGAGGGATGGGAAATTGTTCTATTGTCCACAGTGCTACCTCACATTGAGAAATCTGTTACCAGGACAGGAATTTTCTGTTTTGTATTGGTGGCCTACGATTCTTAGCAGCAAATCATATTTTCTGGCTAAGAAACAGTAAAGCCAAGAGTGACAGTAGACATGTATACAATTTAAAAAATGTTGTTGTTTTTTTTTTTCTGTTACTATCCAGTTAATTAATTCTCCAGCCACCAAGTTCTGTCCAACATGTATTATTTCTCTCTCTATTCAGCAAAATTGTTCCTATATTATTAATCACCTGAATTTAGTTACATGGCCCTATGCTTGGGTAAATCACAGCCCTTGCTTGTTTAGTTCTCTGTGAAATGATGGGCAAAATTAAAGAAATTATTCATGAAAGTTAGCAGTAGGACCCTTTTTACAGACAAAATATTAGGTAAGGATTAGAACTGCTGTATTCAAGAGTGGGAGTGGGATTCACACTGAGCTCTCAGCCTTCTTTGTGGGGCTTGAGATGCTTTTAATAACACTTATGATTAATCAAAACTAGGTATACAGGGGCACCTGGGTGGCTCAGTGGGTTAAAGCCTCTGCCTTCGGTTCGGGTCATGATCTCAGGGTCCTTGGATTGAGCCCCACGTAGGGCTCTCTGCTCAGTGGGGAACCTGCTTCCCCCCTCTCTCTCTGCCTGCCTCTCTGCCTACTTGTGATCTCTGTCTGTGAAATGAATAAATAAAATCTTTTAAAAAACCCCCAAAACTAGGTATACAATGTCTGAACTAGGTGTTACTGACCATCTCTTCCAATAGAAAGTGTGATTGAATACCCGCCACTTCTGTAGAGAATCCCTGGAGGGGGAGGGAGTGGGTTAGGGCAAACAGCTGCTATGCCAGGAATCTCCCACAGCAACACTTCAGACGGTGGTTCCATATTCTGCAAGCACCAGCTCATGATCAAGGCTGTGAAGAGATTTTTGTCTCCACTGAGGTCAGGCATGCAATTTGACAGCCCATCTTCACTATATCTTTGGAAGAGACTGACAGTGCCAGTTGTCCTGAAGACACAGATGTGTGTTCCATTTCTTTTTCTCTAACTAAAAGTGGAACAGAAGTTTTCAACGAGGTTTGACTTGTTTTATCTTATCCATTACGTATCATCAGTGGCTTTAACAACCACACTGGGAACCTAAAGATTAGGTGGAATTATTACATAGTGTTAATTTCGAAATTTTTCTCAACCAAGCTCTAGACAATTCTGGTTCCACTCTGGGTCTTGGCTGGCCATATTGAGTGTTTACCTAGAAATATCTGAATATACTTTCTTAGACTTGCTTTCGTTTTGCAAGTGACTCTTACAAAAACTGGAATGAAGCACAGACAGATCTTTCCCATTTTGTCTCTGTAACAGTGTCCTTCTTGGCTGAAGCAATGAGAGAGAAATGGCGGTATTACTTACTTATTGTTATTGACATATGGACGCCTCCTTTGCAGATGTTACAATGTCAATGTTTTACAGCAAATCTGTACTGTAGTTCTAACAGACACTGATACACCTTGCCATTTAGTCATTTGAGTGAAGACTGACAAAAGTCATGGCAGCCCTGTTTTGGCAGAATGTAGGAGATACTCTACACGCTGTGAAAATGAGGAAGTCAGACCACAGAATTCTGATTGAAGGCTTGACATCACGGGACCAAGTGATCCAAACAAGATGTAAATCATAGCCTCTGAAACAGAAGAACTCATTAGCTCTCTGGTATTCAGTGTAGCAACAAATCAGTAATGGAATTAGCTAGGAATCCTATATTCTTTGCCCAGGAAAGAAAATTGGATTTATAAGGCAGCAAGTGGTTTGAAAAGCAAAGAGAGATCTTTAAAAATTTTTTTTCTTCTAAATTTTACTAAGCCTCCCCACCCTTCCAAAAGACCAGGCATAATGATAAAATAATATTCATATCATGCTTCCAATGCAACATGATGCATAACACAGTTAATGGTTGGTTATAGGCAAATAACTTTCAAATGGATCAAAACTGGGATTTCGGAACATTGCTCTTGCCACTACACCTCACCCCCTTCAAGCCTGGGAAAGAACTTAAGTTTCATCATGTTTTGCATTAGGCTAAATACAATAAATCTAACCTAAATACAAGGTATTGATTAAATACAAGGTGCCCATTAAATACAAAGTATCAATAGCATGTAATTAAGCTGTGACTCCAGATTCTTAAATTTTAAGCCATTTCATTCATACACTTTGAGACCACATCAACAAAACAAGTAGCCAGGGCATTTGGTCAAAAGGTAAAATTTTTTCTCTGGCTTATAATGTGTTTAATAAATTATGTTGGTGACCCTCATGGCAGAATGCTGACCACTTGGCTCTCTGGCAACCATCACTCCAACTCTTTTTTCCCATCACTGAAAATATAGTTGCTAAGGAACTATTTTTCTCTTAAAATATATGTAGAGGAAAAGATGAGAAATTTCTATATTAATGACATGATAATGACATTGTGAAAATAAAATGGTGATGACATATCTACTGTGGGAATAATATGTCCTCAGGCTAACAAAAGCAGCTTACCTGTTTAACTTATTAGAATATTTTATAAACATAAATGAGCAACTCAGTTTATCCTGAAATAAAACAATGCTATATTTTCTTTTATGCACATGAAAAGAGAAGATGATAATTACTCACCTACAACCTACCTAAGGAACCGATGGAAATACATTTACAATAAAATCAGAACAATATCATTTCCAGTACCTGTATGATACTCATTCTGGTGAGTCATCCCCAAAGACTTTTTAAAAGAAAATAGAGTTCTGATTCTATGTTTGCCATTAATTTGTTACAGAGTTGGGCAACCACTTGGTTCCTCTGTTCCCTTCCATCAAAAAGAGTCAAGAGCAATTATTTGAGTGGAGTGTAAAGTGGATAGGTGTGAGTTAAAGGACTTCAGAATTGCAGTGATAAAAGGTTTGCCTTCATGGAATGCCATTATTATTAATATTATTGCCATCATCATTATTTATGCTCCCAGCACACGTATTGTGAAAATGTGTAATTCGCAAAACTGCTATGCCCTCACCATGTCATTTGCAAAATCACCA
The DNA here is from genome assembly GCA_004024625.1 of Mellivora capensis. Lineage (NCBI taxonomy): Eukaryota > Metazoa > Chordata > Mammalia > Carnivora > Mustelidae > Mellivora > Mellivora capensis. Next base: position 73,130 of record PISX010008224.1, on the reverse strand, counting down.
TGTTCTTCTCACAGAAATGTCACTGAAATGTCATTTTTACAATAGCTGCATTATGAATCTGCTATAACTTGAATTGCTTTACAATGAAAATGCAATTTCTTAGCAATTAAAATTATTCCACCCACCCCAGTCAAATAATAGAAAATCGCCTCCCTGTCCAATGTTGCTTATAGTGCAGTGCAGAACACTGCAGATTGAATAAAGTATGACTTCTTACATGCCTAGGAAGTTCTGTGTCTTAGCCACACCAGTAGTTGCATTGTACCACATGTGGTTATCTGCTAAACCTGATCTGAACTAGTGTAGCATATTACTAAAACTCTTACAAGATAGGGAGATTGCACTCTGAACTCAGACTCTTTTTGAGTTTTCCCAGCACTTGAACCACATCTAAGCTTATAAGTATAACACCACTAGATCAAGGTATGTAAGAAACTAATGTCAGTTTTCATTAAAGAGAATTTCCTTTTATAAATGCAACTCATTATCATTAGGTCTATTTAAATCTTCTTGCATTAATTGAAAGTTTTCTTCTTAATAACTGCCTCTCAGAAAATGTTCATTTGACATACATTAATATTATCATTAATAAGAATGTAGAAATGTACAAAGCATAATACAAGTCATCAGCAAACTGGTCATAGAATGAAATTATTAATGGATATAGGATCATATTTGAAGAGATTTTTTAAAGGTTTGTTTACAAATTCACTTGTTTGCAGGTGAAATCTCACATGGAAACCCAAAATGCAACAGGCTAAAATGTAGGACATTGGAGATTGTTCAAGATGAGTGTCTGGACCCAGACCCTTAGAAATTAGAAAAAAATATGTATATTTACATACCTAACTAGACTGAAAAATAAAGAGCTAGGGCCATGTGACAAATGTAAGTTTAAATAGACAAGACAATGTATATGAGGCAGCATGGCATTTGGCTTCCCTCTGACCCTCACTTAAGCTAAGCAGTACGTGTGATTGTCATTTACCTTCAAACTGAAGCCTATAGTGTGGTGTTTGGGCCAAAGAGACAAGACAATGGTTCAAATAGCCAAAGAATTGGGGGAAGTAGAGAAGCTTCTACCCATGAAATATAAGTTATGGGTGTATCCCATCTAGAAGCACATCCAACCCATACCTGAAGACCATAGAAAATGTGTTTTTATATCAAGGCCAGGATCTCTACAAAAGCAAAGATGTATTTTCAAACATAAATATAAGCAAGTAATCAAAACTTCACGAACATTAAGGAAATCCAACATCATGGAAAAGATGAAAGAGCAGAAGAACTAACTCTTGAGGAAATGCAGCTAACAAAGTAAGCACACATGCACAAAAGCTTTAAGGTAAATACGTTGAGTATCCTTGGAAAGATTCCAAAAAAAGTTACAAACATGAAAAATAAGCAACTCTAAAAACTAAAACATTAATATCAAAATTAAAATATCTATATATGAACCAAATAACAATATTAATAAAGATGAAAAGCAAATTAATGAGCAGTAAGAATAGAAATAGAAAAAGTATTAGGACTTCAGATTAAATGGCTCACTGAGTGCCAAATAGAATAAGTAACAAGAATATTTAGAAATACCTATAAAACAAGAGGGAAACTTTAGAATACAAGAATAAAGCTTCTAGAGGGGATTTGTGAAGCTAAAAATAGAAACAAAAATGGGATTAGAGTCTGAGTTTTCATTGGCAAAAATAGATGCCAAAAGAGGCTAAAGGATTAAGGTTCTGAGAGAAAACTGTTGTGTACTTAAGTCCTGATCTTGCAAAACTAGCATTCAGTAACTTTATCATCTACAGATTATTGCAGGAAAAAAATATACTCTAACAAAATGAAAAATGAGTCAAAAAATAGTAAGAAGATATCAGCCATCAGAAATGGTAATGAGCAAAAAAAAAAAATCATACTCCTCCTTTCCATATACATGGAAAATGTAATTATTAACAATCAAGAACTAAAGTCCCAAGTGATCCATAGGAGGGGTTGTAATAAGAAATCTAATTTTATTTATTTATTTATTTTAAAGATTTTATTTATTTATTTGATAGAGATCACAGGCAGAGAGGCAGGTGGTGGGGTGGGGGACGGGGGAGAAACAGGCTTCCTGCTGAGCAGAGAGCCTGATGTAGGGCTCGATCCCAGAACCCTGGGATCATGACCTGAGCTGAAAGCAGAGGCTTTAACCCACTGAGCCACCAAGGCATCCCTGATTTTATTTTTGATATTTATTCCACCTCTTTGTTCTGCTCCACAACTGGGTAAACTGATAAGGAAGCTCAGATTATCTCTCTTCTTTGGTTTTGGCAGGAAATTTAAACTACATAAGCTACTGCAATGTGCAAGAATCCTTCCTCAAGCTCCAACCCCTAGCCATAATGAAAGTCAAATTATTCTTATTTCCTTGCTTTTTCAAGTTGTGTTTAAACCAACTTGAGGGTCCACCCTGTTCTCCCAGAAAGCTTTATTATGTGAGTAAGAAACCCTGTCATGTCATCTTGATGGGTGTGTGGTGTCATCAGTCTTGATATCCAAAACCAAGTTTTGGGTGGGAGAGCCATGCCACTTCTACAAGGTGACCACAATATGTGTGGAGAGAGAGATGGAAATAAGTAAGATGATGGGAAAAATGTAGAAACTGGTTAACTCTAGAGATCAATTTTTAAAGTCAACACATTAAATTATGAATATTAAAAGTCCTAGGAAATAGAATACATAAGTTCAAAACAATTAGGGAAAAAAAAGAAATAAAGAAAAAATTTCAATTCAAAAGGTAAGAAATAAAAATAAAAAAGAAACAGCAAGCAAGAGTTATTTTGAAAAAGAATAATTTTCATGAACAAGTACATAATGCAATAAATGTATTAAAACTCTTTATTCAGTAAATGAATCAGAACTATTAACAAACAGTGACTCTTAGTTTTGGGTAAAAAGAAAATCTATCTCTCTGCTGACAGACACAAACAAGACCAAATTATTTTTAAATGGCTAAAGATAAATAATAGAAGTAGATATGCCATGACAAATACTAGCAAGAAGAAATCAATGTGACAATAAAAATATTCAATGAAATGCAAAGGCATTAAAGGAAATAAAGAGGATACTTTATTTGACATAGGTAAAATATACCAAAAAAAGGGGGGGGAGCACCAACAGTTGTAAATCTTTATGTAGATAATAACAAAACTTCACAATAAATTTCAAAGATAGTTTAACAAAGTAGTTAAGAGCAGAGAGTGCAGTCAAACTGAGTTAAAATGGCAGCCCTACCACTTAGTAGGTTGAGACTTAGGGCAAGTTATAGTGCCTCATTTTTGGTATTGGAAAATGGGGGTGATAATAGTACAATTTCAGAGTTATGTGAGGATTAAATGAGTTAAAATATATTAAGTGGATAGATAAATGCATAAATATATCCACAATGTTACATTAAATTGTTATCAGAGATTACCCATTGGGAATGAAGTAGAAAGGGTTGCAGAACAGGGACATTTACTTTTCCTACTTTATCCACATTTAAAATTTTAACTTAAAGAGTCTTTATTCCAAAAATGTGTAGAAATAGTATATACATAAATTAGAGGAAAGGGCCCAAAGTTTCATATATATCTTTCTAACCTCCTCTTGTTTCTCCTCATTACCTGATGGGAGGTGCCCCAGCCCTGGGTGAGTGGAAGAGAATTCAACTCTTCTAATGAATACATTCTCCTACTTCCACCCTTCTAGTGAATATACTCTCTCTTTAACCCATGAAATTTGAAGGACCTTGGACCTTTGGCCCTATACTTATCTATGCAGCTTAGGCAAAAGGGTTTTTTATTTGTTTTTTTGTTTGTTTGCTTGTTGTTGTTTTAAACAGGTACAATATACAATAAAGAAAAAGGTACTTACTCTCTGTAAGGTCTTCCTGTGTGAATGCTCTGTTAAAAGCCCTCCTTCCCTATGTCACTCTACTGGTGGTGTTTTAGTAGTGATGATCTCTAGATTTTGAGGAAAGAGTGAGGTAAAATCAGTTATTTTATATGAAATGAAGAAAATCAATTTGGCATGATTCAAATGAATCTAAATCAAACATATTTCTTTAGAAGTAGGTAATATCTATAGAATGACAGCAGAACTGGTTGTGGAAGAAACATCACTAAAAAACTGAAAATCCAAAAGAAATTCCTCATATTTGTGGATGTAAGAGAAGAGCAATTTAAGATTTCCATGCAAGCAAAAATAACTGATCCAAAATCAATAGAGGAGGGCTATCCAACAACCAAAGTTTGGGAGAATTTAAAGGCAGAAACAGAAAGAACGTATAGGCTCCAAAATTTTATAAAGGAAGGTTTAAGATATTTAGAGATGGCAATCTGGCTAAAAGGGGAGGCCAAGAGATTTATCTTGAAGCTGTGTTTTCAGAGTAGGCACATGGTTTTTAATTAGATTTATGTTTATTTTTATTGGCTGAGGGAGTGGGTTTAGTGGTGGTGGTGGTGGCGGTGGGGTGTGTGTGTGTGTGTGTGTGTGTGTGGTAGGGAAAGGATGCAATAGTCACTGCTTTCCTTGGCCAACCTTTAGCTTTGAAAATAAGAACAAAGGTAAAGCAATGATAATATATTCCTAACATAAATGCTTTCATCATTTTAAAATATAAACTATGTCTAGAATATAAGAAAAAAACTTAAATGAAAAAGTCAAGTTATCATACATGCCTAAATATAAGGCTTTTTTTTTCCCTGCAAAACTTTTTTTTTTTAAGATTTTATTTATTTATTTGACAGAGAGAGATCACAGTAGACAGAGAGGCAGGCAGAGAGAGAGAGGGAAGCAGGCTCCCCACTAAGCAGAGAGCCTGATGCGGGACTCAATCCCAGGACCCTGAGATCATGACCTGAGCCGAAGGCAAGGGATCAACCCAGGCGCCCTCCCTGCAAAACTTTAAGAAAAGGAATCACTTGATATTCAAATGACAACAAAATCTCTCATGTTAGAAAGTTCTATCATTATTTGTTTTGAACAATAAAGTGCAATTTGTGAAAGGACATCATCCAGAACATGTATAAGTTCCGGGAGAAGTGCTAGTGCAAGAAAAAATAGTTTCCCTGGAGGTATCTGGTGATCCCTGATAGCCTATCATCTGGGACTTAAAGGGGCCAACCATATAGCAGATAGAAGACAAAATCTGTAAAGTCACACCAGAGAGCACCACTTAAAGTCCAGACCCTTGAAGGTTAGACTAGGAAAAACCTGTCCTACAGCAGGAGGCAGAGAGTATAATTGCTGGTCTTGGCTTTGGATTTTTGCTAAATAGAAAAAGAAAAATGTCTCTCCTAAGAACTGTCAACTACAAGACTATACTTATGTATGTTTGAGACCATTTCTAAAACCTCAAGCTGGAAATTTAAAGTTGTCCTTGATAAGTAGTGTCTCCAGGCATCAAGCATAATCAAACACAAATACTTCATGAAAAACATTTAAAAACCAGATGTCAAAAAATTCTTATGTTCAAGGAACCTGTATTGATATACAAAAATAACAAAACATGAGGAGACAAAACACATTGAGTGGAAGTAAGTAGAAACAAAAAAAATGGCATAATCTGACATCCAAAGACCATAAATACTGGAATTATCATCTGTGCAATATAAAATAAGTTTATTTTATATGTTTAAAGAAATTGTAAAAGTAATAAAAGCATAACAGAGTAATACTAATTTCTCAAAAAATAACCAAATAGAATTTTAAAAGAACCAAATATAAATTCTTCCAGTTAAAAATGTGATAATTGAAACTAAAAACTCAGGAAAAGAGCTGAATCGTGGATTAGATAGAAATGAGAGGAAAATTAATGAATTGTAAGAATGTTTAGAAGATATTGTTCAGAGTGTTGCAGAGACAAAGTGAAGAATAAATGAAGAGAGTATCATGAAATCTAACTGGAGTTCTAAGGGAAGCTAATACTGAAAATGAGGAGGGGCAGTCTTCCAAAGAACAATGGCAGAGCATTTTCTAGAATGCATGAAAGATGCCAGACTCAGATTTTAAAAACCCATAGACTCTCAACAGAATGGGTAAAAAGAAATCTAGATTCATCCACATAGAAAGTACAAAACATTAAAATAAAGAAAAAGCAATAAAATCAGCCAAATAAATTTTACAGAAGTAGAATAACTAGAATAACAGATGACTTCTCAACAGTGACAATGAAGTCCAAAATTAATAGAATAATATCTTCAAAGTACTGGGTATAAATGAACTGTTGACTCAAAATTATATATCTAGTTAAACTGACCTTCAAAAGCAACAGTAAAATAGACATTTTTCAGACATTTAAAAAAAATGAGTAAATCTTAAGAGTACAATGTAATGAATCCTCACAATTGTAGTTCAATCCCCTATCAAGATATGGAACATCTCCCAAGAAAAGTCTATCATGACCCTTTCTAGTCAATCCCCATTCTCCCATCCTTACTCTAGAGAAACCATGTTTTTATGTGTTTTTTTTTTTTTTCCAGTAGAGACTATTTTTTGCCAGTTCTAGAACTTCATACAGAAGGAATCCTACTCTTTTGCACTTTTTATGTATTCCCATGTCAGGCTTCTTTCAGAATAACATTTTTGAAATTCATTCATATTTTTGCATGAATTGTGTGTCACCCTTTTTATTGTTAAATGGTGTTCCATTGTATGAATATTCCACTCCTTATCTTTTTTCCTATTGATGGATTGATGAATGACTGTGCCAGTTTGGGGCTTTTATGAGTAAACTGATATAAGCATTCTTATACATGTCTTTTTGTGGGTGTTTATTCTTTATCAGCTCATGTGAAGCATTTGCAAAAAATGATTCTTTGCTGCAAAGCAAAATTCAACAATATTCAGTGAATCAATACGAAACACATATATTCTCTGAATAACAAAATATAAACCAATAAGGAAAAGAATTTAAAAACACATACATTTGTGCATTTAAATATACTTCCAAATAATTTGTGGATTAAAGGAGAAACCATAATGGCAATTAGGAAAAAAAGCAAAGACTTTTTAAAATTGCATATGATAGTCTGACATGCAGCCACAATGGCACTTAGAGGAAAATTTATAGGCTTAAATTCACACATTAGTTAAAAAAAAATGCAGAAAGGACAAGGCATCCAACTTTGGAAATAAGAAAAGAATGACGGAATTAATTTAAAAAAAGGGAAATTGTAATAATAAGCACAAAAATTAGTGAAATGGAAAGTAAAGATATACTACAAAGGAGCAACACACTCAAAGTTGGTGTTTTGGAAAGACTAATAAAATTGGCAAACTTCAGCAAGATTAATTAAGAAAAAGGAATAGAAAGCACAGATAAGTACTATTAGTGGTAAAAATTGATCATAACCAAAACAGAGATTACATTTTATGTTGAAAGAATATAAAGAAACTATTATGAAAATAAATGTAAAATGTACATAACCTAAATAAATTCCATACACATATAAATAACTTACATAAAACTTAACATACACAAAACTTACACATAAAATTCAGAAAAAGTGATATAAATGTTCTTTCTGGAGGCATGCTTTGTCTCAAAACTTCTCTGCTCAACTTGCAAGTTTATTAGGTATATTGCTGCTTTTCAAGTTATTGCAGAAGTAAAATGGAAAATGAGAACTGAGAGAATACAGGAAGTGAAGGGTTGAAATTTACACCTATGGCTCATCTCCAGTTGGTAAATCACTTTGAAATTTGCACAGAGTCCAGGGCTAAGATTTTGACCATTATTATACAGTCTGGAAGAACACAAAATAAAAATCCTGGTTGCCACACCTTTGTTAAATACTTTGAGTGGATTAAGATGGGTCCCTATAAACCCTCTTCAATTAGAATGGTTCAGGGAGTAAGACTAAGACAAGAATCCTGTTAAGCCCAAAGGACTATAATTATGTTTAGAGGGAGGTCTCACAGAGAAAATAGCATGCCTCATTTTCCACACTGAAGAGAATCATTTTTTTAAAATACTGCAAGAATTGTTTCCAAAAATGCCAACAATCTGGATTACAAGAGGCTGTGGTTGTTCAGTACAGCTAGGCTGCAAACATCTTGTAGACAGGCAGTAGACTGAGAAAGCCCCTCTTCAGATGTGGCTAAGGAAAACTATGAGGAGGGATGATCCAAACAGTTCAGGTAAGAGCCCAGGTGAACTGTGGACTGGGGAACTGCTCCTTGGAACAATGACCACAGACTAATCAAGAAACCCTTCCTCCCTCCAGAGTAGTGGAGTTCACTGCATTTTCTCAGAGGAATTTCAGAATTGCTATGGACTACTAAAAATTATGAACTTCCAATTCTTCTTCTTTCTAATGCAGGTATTTATTTAGATTCTACTAACTCTGTTCCACTATTATAGATGGGGCAAGGGAGATGCACTTAGGATGTGCTTTTTGTACTTAGGTCCCAGAAGTAAGGGACATGACTCTAGACATGATGTAGGTCACTAGATCTCAGACTAAGAGCCTAATACCATAATTAAATGAGATTTTTCAATGTCTTGGTGGGTGTATTTTACTTGTAGAAGGAAGAAAATTCTTGTTACCAAAAGTGTTGACTATAGTAGGCTATTATTTATTAACAATGACTCGTTCCCATTCTGTCATCATCAAACTTCTCTAAGGGACAGAATATAGTCTCACCTCATTGATGACGACTTGGTCATGTGACTTGCTTTGGGCACGGAGAAATGAGAAAATGTGATGTCTGTCACATTTGGTTTGACTCATGCCTCTAATGCTCCTAGCCTCAGTTGTGAACATAGCACATGCCAAATATGAGTTGCTTTTTCAGCCTGGCTTCTAGAATGAAAGGGAAATTGGAGCAAAGCCCAACTGAGCCAACCAAGACAATCAAAATTACAATATAGCAGGTAACATGAGCAAAAAATAAATGATATTACAAGCCATTGAAATAATGGAGTTATTACTACAGCAATAGCTGATACTTGCCAACTTGGGTCATGAGACTAGTATAAACTTATTATCAAAACAAAGAAAGAAAAAGAAAATATATAGGTCTGGGGCACCTGGGTATGTCAGTGTGTTAAACATTGGACTCTTAATTTCAGCTCCGGTCATGTTCTCAGGGTTGTGAGATGGAGCTCCTTGGGCTCTGCACTGAGCAGGGAGTCTGCTGGAGGTGTTCTCTCGATCTCGCTCTCCCTCTTGCCCTGCTAATGCTTGCTCTCTCTCCCTTTCAAATAAATAAATCTCTAGAAATTAAAAAAATATATATAGGTCATCTCATTCATACATATATATTAAAAATCTAAACAAATATTGTCAAACTGAATCTAGCATTGCATAAAAGAGGTAATACCCAATGACTAACCCAAATTTATTTCAGGAATGCAAGTTTGGCTCAATAGTAGAAAATGTATTCATATAACTTATTACATTAAAAGAACAAAAAAACCCAGATGATCACCATACATGTAGAAAAGGGATTCAATAAAATTCAACCTTCATTTATAATAGTAATTTTAAGAAGCCTGTCAGTAAAGAGGATTGCCCTAAATTTGACAAAACATATGTAAGATAAACCTATAGCAAACATCCACTCAGTATTAAAATAATTTCTTTTAATGTCAAGTAAAACACATTTATTGGATGATCTAGTAAATTATATAAAAAACTTTTTAAAATGAAAAAAATAAGTATTGGAAATAAACAAAAATATCCTGTTTCATAGGTATTATGAGAAAGAGCTATTTGAGAAAAATGAAATATGTTGTTTCTTATTTTTACCCATTTTTTTCCATATATTGTATATTGTCTAAGACTGTATATGTTAAAAATGTAAGGAATCTTCAAATAATATATTCAATCTTAAAAGAAGAATAAGCAAGTTTGCTAAATGTAACATTTATAAATGAAAGCCAGTTGGATTTTATATACCAGTAACAAACAGAAAACATAATTTAAAAAAATACAATTTAGAAGATCAACAAAAACATAAGATATACAGAAATATATCTAACATGTTTTGTGCAAGACCTTATGTGGATAGTTTTAAAATTTGAAAGCCATAAAAGAGATCACATAAATGGAAGAACCAATCATGTTCATCAATAGGGATAATATTTTAAAGATGATAACTGTCCCCAAATTAAGCTCTAGATAAAATACAGTTCCAATTGGAATCCCAGGAGGATTTTTGTGAAACTTCTAAAATTTATAAGGATAGAAAATGGCCCCAAATAATCAAGACACTATTAAAGAAACTAACCCTACCAGATAATAAGACTTTTTAGGAAGTTCTAGTAATGAAGACAAGGTGGCATTGGTGAAGGGATAAACAGAAAACTGAAGAATGCAAAGCCTACAAATTCTACTACATTAAAATTAAGAATAAACAGCCAACTGGGGTTGCTAGGCCTGGGGGTGGGAGAATGGGGAGCAACTGTGTAATGAGTATGAAGTTTCCTTTTGGGAGTGAAGAAAATTCTGGACCTAGACAGAGGTGATGGTTGCATAATATGGTGAATGTACTAAATCTCACTGAATCATTAACTTTAAAATTAACTTTTGTGTTACATAAAATTCACCTCAATTAAAAAATATAATAATAATAATAATAATAAACAAGGGACACCTGGGTGGCTCAGTGGGTTAAGCCTCTGTCTTCTGCTCGGGTCATGATCTCAGGGTCCTGGGATCCAGCCCCACCTCTGGCTCTCTGCTCAGCGGGGAGCCTGCTTCCCTTCCTTTCTCTCTCCCTGCCTCTCTGCCTACTTGTGATCTCTCTCTCTTCTCTGTCAAATAAATAAATAAATAAATAAATAAATAAATAAATAAATAAAATATTTGGGGGAAAAATAATAATACCCCAAAAGAATTTCTGCTTGTTAAGAAATATAATATTGTAAAAAGGTAACTTGCAAGCTGAGTGAAATATTGCAACACAAATCAACTGACAAAGCATTCAATTCCAGAATATATAATGTCCTCACATGGACATGCTTTTACCGAAAAAACATCATGCCTCTCCCACAAACATGAAAAAAGTGACCAATATCCTTAAATCTAATTTAAAATCTAATTTAAATCTAATTTAAAATCTCAAGGGACAGAATTTCACACCCACCAGATTAATAATAACAATAGTAATAATAATAATAATTCCATAATATAATAATAATAAAGTCTCAAAATACCAAATTTTAGCCAGAACATAAAGCAATGTTGGATCTTATATACTACTGGCTGGATTACAAAATGCTGCAACTTCTATGGAAACCTATTTGGAATTACCTCTAAAGATGCTCTTTTCCTGTGTTCCAACTATTGTACCCTTAGGTAAACACTCGAGAGAAACTTACACATATGCCCCAGATGATATTGTTTATAATAGCAAAAAATTAGAAACCATCTAGCTGCCCATCAACAGTAGAATGTGTAAGAAACTATACATTCAGAGCTTTTAAACTATATAATAGTGAACAAGAATGAATTTTGCCTATACATATCAATGTGAATAGGTCTCAAAATTCAATGTCAAACAAAAAAGCAAGCAGTAGAAGAATTTTATTTTGTAGGAGTCTATTAACTAAATGTTATAATTGCAAATTAAAAACCATAAATTATGAATATATATATAGAAAGATTTTATTTTGTTTTATTTAAGATTTTATTTTTAAGTACTCCCTACACCCAACATGGGGCTCAAACTCATAACCATGAAGTCAGGAGTCACATACTCTACTGACCAAGCCAGCCGGGTGCTCCATACGGTAATATTTTAAAGAAAAGTGAGAGACTGATTAAAAGAAAACACAAGATAGTGGTTATTTTCATGGGAGAGAAAAGGAGATCCATATAAGAATGGATAGGAATATAGGATATGGATCTCAAGGGAGATCCATATAGGAAGGAGCACATAGGAGGTTCAAAGTCACTGGGATTGTCCAGTTCTTATGCTGGTCAGTGCAAGTTTGCTCATTTTATTACTATCTAATAACATTCTTTAAAATGTGCTTATGCATTTTACATGTATATGCTATGCATGCTGTATCTCACAATTTTTAAAAAAAGCAAAAAGAAAAATTTGGAGAGATCACAAGTATATTACAGATGGACAAATGAGTAAAGCCAATCCAGAATGTGCTATGAATATGTATTTGTGATTTTGGAAGAAAAAAATAAATACCCAATGATACAACATTTTATATGGATTCCAAAAATGCTTATCAGTTTCCGTGAAGGAGTCTCAGGTATGCCACCGTTTCTCAAAGTAAAATTACTACTGTATTCTTTAGGACTCTTTTGGTTATAAATGAGAGAAACCTAAAAACCTAACTATCTTAGTTAGGCAAATGAGTAAAATGTATTGGAAGATTCATGGGACCCTGAGAAGAATAGGGGTGCAGCTAGCCTCAGCAATCACACTTCTAACATAGAATCAAAAAGTTATAGTTCACATTTTGCTTAAGATAGGTTTTTTAAGTTCTCAAAATACAATGAAAGGAATCCTAAATAATACAATTAGTAAATTTACTTTGAACAAAAGGCTCTTTTACCGTCTTTTGTCTCTGTTTAACTCCATGTGCCTGCTTCCTTCTCCCATATCAGTGTTCCTTACGAGGCAAGAAATATGATTGATGGCTACCCCAGGGCTTCATATTTCCAAGCTTCCACCAAGTTTTAAAATCTCAGGGTAAGGTTCTGAATGGCCCAGCCTAAGTCAGACACCCATCCCTGCTAACAACTGTAAGGGGGGTGGGGGTAGGATCTGTAAAAAGATGGTGACCCCATCAAGTCAAGTCCCATTGCTTGAATGAGAGGGAGATTCCATCTCACTGCAGTGCTCAGCTTAAATATTACCTTTTCAGAAATGCTTTTCCTAAGCATCTATAGACCATCTATAGTGGGCGCCCTCCTCTTATCCTCTCTGTTGCTTTTGCAACACTTACCACAATAGGTAGCTCCCTTAGTTTTATTTGCTTATCTGGTACGGTAGGCAAAATCATGCCCTCCCCCATCTAATCCTCAGAACCTGTGAATAAATTTCCTTACATGAAAAAAGGAACTGGGGCACCTGGGTGGCTCAGTGGGTTAAAGCCTCTGCCTTCAGCTCGGGTCGTGATCCCAGGGTCCTGGGACCGAGCCCCACGTTGGGCTCTCTGCTCAGCGGGGAGCCTGCTTCCCACCCCCCTCTCTGCCTGCCTCTCTGCCTACTTGTGATCTCTCTGTGTGTCGGGCAAATGAATGGAGTCTTAAAAAAAAAAAAAGAAAGAAAGAAAGAAAAAAGGAACTTTGTAGATGTGATTAAGGCTACTGCTTGCGATGGGGAGATTATCCTGGTGGGTCCAATCTAATCATGGGAATCTTAAAAACCGAGGACCCTTCCCCACTGTGGTCACAAAGAGATGTGAAACAAAGGAAAGGTCAAAGGAATGTGACACGAGAAGGACTTGCTCTGATGTTGTTGGCTTTGATGATGGAGGAAGGGAGGCCATGAGTCAAGGACTATGGGTGGCCTCTAGAGGCTGGAAAAAAAAAATGAGGAAATGAATTCTCTCTTGCAGCCTACAGGAAAAAATGCACCTTGATTTTAGCCTCTGTGAGACCTGTGTTGGACTTCTGACCCACAGAATTGCAAGATAATAAACTTATGCGGTTTTAAGTCACTAAATTTGTGGTGATTTGTTACAACAGCAAAATAAGCAACTAATATCTTTGGCCATTGTCTTTTATTAGAATATAGAGGGGGCACCTGAGTGGGTCAGTTGGTTAGGCGGCTGCCTTCTGGCTTGGGTCATGGTCCCAGGGTTCTGGGACCGAGTCCCACATCGGGCTCCTTGCTCAGTGGTGAGCTTGCTTCTCCCTCTCCCTCTGCTTCCTGCTCCCCCTGCTTGCACTTGCTCTCCTTCTCTCAAATAAATAAAATCTTAGAAAGAAAAGAAGAATGTAGTCTTCAAGAAAGGGGGACTATTTCTATCTTTTTCATCTTCATGCACAGTAACTAGCACATACATGTCGTATGAATAAATAGATTAATTAAATGAATGAACTAAGAAATTTGTGCCTCATATCCAAAAGTTCATCTTGCAGTCTTCATAGGAAGTGTTTATCTTCCCTCTATGGGAGTTACAAATGTGGAGAATCAAATAGAAATTGAAGCTGATGATCTCAAGTTTCTCTCTATGGGTCAGAAGGGAAAACTTTGGCTGAGAAAATGTGAAAAATGAGCCCTCTTCTGCAAAGAGAGAAGAATTATGCCAAGCCAAGAGAACAATCAAAGATGCTAGCAAATCATAGAGCTGGGACAGCACTTATTCTCTATTTGAGCCTTCAGATGGGATGTGTTTTCAGTCAGCTGATATTTCCTATTCGATTTCCAGAAAGTTCCCACTGTCACAAGCCTGGTAAAATACTGGGTCATCCACATCAACTCCAAAATGGTTTCTTTTCCGGTGCAGTCAGATTTTATGATTTACACCCGTTAATGGAAACTAGTAACTTTTCCAGAAGAAAAATGATGGCATGTTCTGAGGAATGTATCCTTTTTCAGGCAATTTGTTTTTGAAGAGGAAGTTCAAGTTACTGATCAGATAATTCACTCTGTCTCTATGGGTTCAGCAATAGAATACCTTTAGTACTCAGAACCTGCTAGTTAAAACTGGCAGCTCTTTTCACCAGGGATAATAAAATAATTGTATCACAAAATGAGCACGTCACTGTAAGGAAGGGGTTAAAGAAATATTATCTGAGACAGACGCAGAACCATTGAAATAAAATGTATGAAGCAAAACAAGTTGCTGGAGGGCTAAAAGAATGGGTCTTGACTATTTTCATGTAAAACGTTTGTTTCTACCCCATATCCTTAAACAAAGTCATACACACACGACACACACACACACACACACACACACACATCTATCTATCTCTATATCTATCTATCTATCTATATATATATATATCTCAGCAGTAGCTAACATATACTTTCTTACTTAAAACATGTACATATGGAATGGCTTTGCATGGTGGTCCAGCCAACTCACAAAGCTCCAGGCAGAGAAAATTGTGCCTTATCCCAGAGTCCAGGGCACCCACTGGCAGTAAATCATTATTCCCATCTGCAGATGAACTCCACATCTGAATTAGCCTTACTCTCACTTTCTTCTTCCCTTTCTTTCTACCAAATATTCTTAGATCCTTGAATTTCCATCTCTCTTCATGGTAACTGTGGAGGAAATGATTTTGGATGGAATTAAGTGGGCACAGGTGGTATATAGTACATACTAGCTCCCAGCATAACATCTGCTTCAGATTCTTCAAAGCTTCTTATTTTTACAACAGTCCTCTTTGTCTGTTCTCTCTTTTTTGTAGTTCTGTTGGGTTGGTTTTTTTTCTTCCTATTTCAAGTCCCTGGAAGAAAGAGCAAATGGGGTGGAGGACAGAGAAATTTCCATATGCTTCATCAGATGATAGCATGTAGTTATGTCTGTTGATCTATGATGGCTCATACTTTCTAGACCAGCACTGTCCAACAGTGCTTTCTGTGAAGATAGAAATGTTCTGTATCTACACTAGGTCTGTCTACTAAGCCCATCATTCTACTGAGCACTTAAGATGTAGCTAGTCTAATGACTAATTGAATTTTTTATTTTGTTTAATTTTAAGTAATTTAAGTTTAGCTATCTGTGGCTAGTAGCCACCGTGTGGGGCAGCACAGTTCTCAACACACAATGAGCACTAGAGAATTCTAGTTCACTTTTTTCTGTATGTTGTACTTTATACATTATACTTGATTTACTGAAGATAAAATCCTTGAAGGTTAAAGTTTGCTTCTCAAACATTAGTGTGTTCCTAAGCATAACCACTCTCTCTCTCTCTCTCTCTCTTTCTCTCCTGAAGTTCATTCATACCTAGTTTCCCCTATTACTTTTATTCTCATCTCAGTCATATCCCAATTACTTACACACATACATATACACACATACACCCCAGAACACTAAATGTCATGAAGAAAGAAGTATCTGTCATTCCTATGTATATTGCTTCTGGAAAAAAAATATGAGCGAAAAGTGGGAAATGCATGATGGCCACTTTCATAACATCTTCAAATGTAAATATTAGGGAAAGTTTATAAATCCAGGGCACTGTGTACATGCAGAACCATGAGTTGCAGCTCATTACAGAGTACTTTTGCAATAACAATGCTTTGTCCAAAGTGAAACGTGTGATGAAATGTTACCATTAACAAGGTAAGGAAAAGCAAAACAGAATTGGAGATTTTGTTAGGTTTAGACCTTTAATAACCTCAGAGTTGTGTGAAATGCTTTTTGGTTTCCATCAAGGGATATTTTTATTAAGCCATTGTTGGTCAAGTGAATGTTTGATAAATAGCTTAATTTTATTCCTAAGTGGTAGGCTGGACTGTGTAACTAATAAAGCCTGTTGTTTGACAGCCCTGCTGACTGTCTTTCTATCATAGAAATAAAGATGGTTACATGTTGTTTTGAATCCAACCAGATCCAAAACCTCCCATCAGAAGTTAAGATTTAGTTTCTAAATTTAGTATCCATAGTTTCTCAAATGTGACTGCTAACAAGAAGAAGAATTTCATTACAACAGAACATTTCTTAGGAGAACTAACATGCTGTTCTAGTGGTTCCTTCCTACTGAATGCTGTCTCCACCAGCAAATACCAACATGACAGGTTTCACCATATTCCTTCAAAGTTCAGCTATGGCCCTAACATCCTTCTTAGTAATGTTTTGGTTCCACTAGGAATCAGAGCTGAAATAGGATTGGTGTATTTGGTTTATTGCAGAGGTATAGTCACACTTATATGCCAGTAGGCAGGTAATATAGGAAAGGAAAGGTAATCAATGGGGAGTGTGTAATTAAGCCAGCTACTATTTTGAGTGACTGGAGTTTAGTCCCAGGGATTATATGGGATACAGTGTAAAAATTGGATAAGGGAAAGGACATGGGGGTATGTATACTTCCATAGCCATTAGTCATTGGGTAAGGAATCCCTTGGAGGGTATGTTAATTTCCAGACACATCATTTGGGTAAAGTTCGTTCTTCTGACAAAGAGCAGGAGCTGGACATTAGAGGCAAGGCTGGCATGCACAGGAAGGTGAATGGCTTTGAGGGCATATGGGCAGAGTTTTGACAGAATCTGCTATATAAATATTATATGAGATGGAATCCTTCTTAAAGAATAGCAATTTTATAGAGTTCATTTTTGTTATTCCAAATATTGCATTTTCTAGCTGAAAGGAGGACTGTTTTAGAATTTGGTGGTTCTCCCATATTTGTTTCAATATTTAATGAGTTTCAATGATGATCTCCCCATATTTCTAAGAATAAAGAGAATTCGTAATTATTTTGTAGAGAAGCTACTTTATATCCTTGATGTTTCTAGCCACATGAATTTTCCTAATTTGCTTAAATTTTTATTCATGTGAAATAACCTGAACTTTCAAAATATTCTAGGTTTGGATCCACTAATGAACACGCCCTATGTAGAAATGGCATAGAACTCCATGAAAGTCCAGTAGTGAACCTCCTAAGATATATCAAGAGAGAAGACATGAAGAACATGAACCTTTCATCTAAGTTACATGTGTATGTTGACTTAGTGTATTCAAAACATGAAGTGATTAAACAGTAAAACCACATAGCTTCACTCAGGCACATGCAAAGTTATCATAGAATATACTTGTCATAGATCACACTCAACAAAGTTTCTCTCTCAGAGAAAATCAGGACTTTATGTAACATCCAAGGTAAGCAACATGAAGCAGACCACCCAAGCCCTATCAATGAAGATGAAACAAATTTGGTGAAGAGTGTCCACCATGATGAAGTATGTAAGGGAAGTTACCATGAAAACCATTCACAGAACCACAAAGCAGAAGAGAGAGGTGTGACGAGGAGTCACAAAGCAGAACTAAAATGAAGGCCTAAGAGACAAATTCAAGCATCCAACTGAGCACAGGTACTTCTCGAGGCCTGGTTAGCAGAGGAAGAGGCCAGAGTGAGGATCTTTCCAGAAAGAAAGAAAAAAAAAATGCAAAGAAGGATAAAGGAAGGGAAAAGAACTAGGAGGGGTGAAAAGTGGCTCAGAGTCTCATCTGGGAATGCTAGTGACCATTGGGGGCTCACGTGGCCTTGGCAAGTCCTTCCCGAAGTCACTGGAATGTGGAAGGAGAATCATGTGCAGAGGGCCTCTTTGACAGGAGCTGTGTCTGGTCAAGGGAGAGAGCCAACCTAAGGTAACTCTGCTGGGAGGGGACCTGGGAAGGAACATTCACCAATCTTACTCTTCATCTCCTTTGGTCTTCTGCTAGTGTTCTCCCTCTCCTTGCTAAATTTAGCCATCGTGGTAGTCTTGATGGAGTCCAAACAGGAAGCTTTATGTGGAAGAAAGCAAGGCAGAGAAATGTAAAGAGTGGACTCTGTCAAGCATCAGTGGCTACGTCTCTTGTCTATACGTTCTGGGTAGCAAGACCTGTCTATCTTTCCTACATTCATTTAATTATTCACTTAGTCAACAAAGATATTTAAACATCATGTTAATACTTGTAAAAAGTGGGAGTGGCTGTGGTGTTGCAGATGATTTAAATATCCAGCGAGAGGGGACTGTTAAATCTGGGTACATCAAAGGATGGAGTTCTCTGCAGGTGGTAATAATGTACAGTATTCAAATAGTTGTGTCAACTCTTGTTTTCACTTCAATATACTGGCAGGGCCACATTTGGAAGGAATTAAGATGGTAAACAACTGAACCATTGGTCTAAAGGCAAAAAGCATTTCATTCAGACAGGTGTGGGCAATTTTCTAAGTGCTTGTGTGAATTCCTTTCCATCTCCTATGTTTGAAAAAAAATTCTCAAATTCTTTGGTTCATAGTTCTAGTTTAATTCTGATTTCCTTTTCTCCTGGCAGTCAATATACAAATTTGATATCAGAGAAGACTGTTTCAGTACAAATACTAGAAAAAATCTACACGTAAAGCTTAAGTTGTTGCAGAATAAAAATAACACCAACTTGCCCTGTATCCATTTACTCTGTCTAATTATTTTCTACTTCCTACTTTGTGGTATTTTATCAAGTCTTCTTTAGAATCAACAACTGACATAGGTGTCAAATTTTAGTCAAGTCTTAATACAATAGCAAAGGGTACATAGCACATATAATATCTCTGCAGCAGCATGAATGAGAATAACTTTGACCCCACTTAACCAGGTCACTTTTCAGGGAGAATAAACGATAACTCCCTCTAACCTAGGTCACAATGATCTTGGTAAGCCCCAGGCCACGGTGGCTTCCAATTGTTCTTTGTACCAACCTGAATTGACCAGCCTTGTTGTCTTTCTAACTAGAAGCTTTTCTGGAAAGGCCACAAGGATTAAACTCCTTTTCTAAATCATGAGACTTCAACTGCAGGCATTTTATGTTGCAAAAAGACAGATTAAAGTCTTAATATTCTGTTGGATTAAATAACCCATCGCACTATGACAAAATATGTGAGTTAGTGTGTTTGAACTGACATAAATGCCCTTATATACTAGCACATTTTATGTAGGGTCATATAAATGAGAAGAGATCATTTGTAATAAAAATAAACATAATATTCGCTATTGTTAACATTCTCAGAAAAAATTGGTATTTGCTTTTTATGGCATTTGTTCAATACTCCTCCAACTGACAGGGTTTTACTCTCCCCAGAGGAGAGAGAAGTGAAATCTTCCTGGAGAAATAGTGTGTTTATTGTGGGTAGGTGCCTCTATTTCCTTAGTCTAGTGAAATGCTATGACAAATTTCCTTCTGCAAGAGAAAACTGACATTATGTAGACAAAACCCAGGTAATTGTAACTGTAAATTATCCCTCCTAAGGTATTAAGGTGCTCTTTGTGGGTTATTCAAAAAGTGAGTTTACGGAGTTATTCTTAAGAAACCGATTTTATTACAAGGTAAGAAATCACTGTAAGTATTTAAACAACTAATCAATACTTTCCAACATTATCCCCTCACCAATTCGAGCATCACTCTTCGTTTAGGACAAGCTTTCTGGCTGTGGTTGAAGAAAATAATGGCTCCTTAGCACTCATAGTCTTCTGTTCATGTAGCATTAGAGTTTCCTGCAAACTTTGTCCTGTTTTGCCACCCTTTGTATACCTTCTAAAGCGTTCAACAAATTGTCAATAAGCTTTTTTTGTTCCAAGTTAATTTTTTTATGGCACACACTTTGTCCATAGAGGTGGGGGAGAGGGGGAAACACATGTTTAGGATTGTGGCCATTTTAAACTAAGGGGATGCCAGATCACAAACAGTCTTGCAGCTGATCCACTTTGCAATGTTGTCACACATGCCTAACAAAATATTGTACTACCGACACAATCGTTGTACACCATCGCTGCACTGGTAATTAACCTTGTAGAGTTATTTTAAACAAGCCTCATGCATATGTCATAAAGCAAATGACAAATTAAATGTCCAGATATGATTACGAAAGCTATTTTCCTTTTGGATTTAATTCTGTTCCTGCTGAAGCCTCTGTTAAGTCACATTTTTTAGATGCATGATGCTAGAAAGAACTTGAAAGACCCCCACATACCCTGTACATTTTTGTTTTTGTTTTCTTTGTTTTGAGGTGAGGCCCAGGGCAGTGATGTGATTTGCCGAAGGTCACACAGCTGGTTTGTGGTGGAATCAATAATAGAGTCTCCTGATCTTGCAGTGATTACTCCCTGCTCTGGCCTTTGTCCTGGAGGATTAAACATATGGCCCTAAGTGAGGAGAGGAAATATTTGGCCTTATGGATTATAAACAAGCTTATGTATTTGCCTCTGAAAAATGTCCAAGATTCACTCCTGTTCTCCTCTTTGCCTTTTCATTTACTTCCACATTAACCCAACATTTCCCAGGAACATTATTAATCTTCCAAACTCTTCAAAACCTCAAAATTCTATTTGTCTGAACAAATACCATTTGGCTTGGTCTGTACACTTCAATACCATCACTTGTGCTATCTCGGTCATTTGTTTTCTAGCACCCTAGGCTGAGGTGATAAAAATAAAGCTTCTCTTTGGAAAAGGGCACATGAAGATACAGGCAGATTAGGAGACCTGTAGTACTTCCAGTCAAGGAGCTGAATATACATAGGCTGAATATCACGGTCACATATATGTGTGGGGGAATAGCTAAATGAAAACAGACTGGGAAAACAGAGACCTTTGTTTTCATTAAACTTGCTACCTAGTCATTTTTAGGACCTAGATCCATATTTATCAGGGTTGACACATGGGCCCAGATCATCTTCACTTTGGCCCTAATATCTCACTCCACAATTAGTGTATCTGTGGCAAAGGTGATTTAATACCACCGAAATGTTCATCTGACCACTACAGTCTTTGGCTATCATTTTCACCTTCATGATCTAAAATTCAGGGATTTAGCCCCAAACTACATATAATTAGTGATAAAATTAATGTAATCATTCTTTGTTCCAGCCTCATACAGCAACTTCTCCTGATCCTGAAATGCCATCTGAAGTAGAAAAAAACCATAATGAGTTATGTGCTTGTGACATAAAGGAAGCTGAGAGATAAATAAGAACAAATTTGGAGGGATTTTCACAATGATTATTTCTAATCTGCTTCTTCCATAGTTTCATCTTGGGCTTTAACACTTTGCAAAGATGTAGCAAGCAGCTGATGCTGCCCCACTTCCTTACACTAGTTTCACTTGGCTGGTTGCAGGTGGAATTGAATATCTAATAAATGGACCATAAAATAAATACTCACTTTTCTCCTGACTACAAATGACCATATCTAAGCCATATATGTACATCACAGGGTTGGTGGAAAGATACACAAATAAGCTGGTGAAGGGTGAGGAACCACTCGACAGAGGTAGAGAGATGAATTCTATTTCTCTTTCTTTATACTTTGGGACAGGAGCTCACTATTCCCTTGACTTTATTTCTTTGAATTCTAAGTACATTTGGTACACATGCACATACATCCACACTTCCTTCAAATGTCCCCACATTCCCTCAAATGACAGCACTTAAAGGAAGAAACTCTTTTATTTATTATTTCCAGCTAAAATATTTCTATTTTATAATTAATATCCATGTGGCCAGGAGGACCGTGAGGGTGGTAGCATTGTAGGCAGATGCTGACACTGTCCCTCCTACATCGCCTCAACATTCACATCTACACACCAAAGGCTGCTTACTGCAGACACCTGTGACTCTCTGCCTGGGCTCTTTTCTGGTCAAGAAGCCATATCAGCCCATTTTCAGGTCAAACCAGAAGTGTCAGAGAATTCATACGCTTGGAAGCAGACCTCAACAAATCAGCTTCTTCAGCCCTCAGCTGAGATAACTCTGAAGCATGTCTGATGCTCTCCCTTGGTTCTCCAGCAGGACTGAGCTCCAGCTGACCAACAGTAGTAAACTTACTTAATAACCGATCCTTATGGCCTTCCTTCCCTTCCCTGTCTCACTTTCTTACAACAATATAACGTTTACAATGATAACCTTATAAATAAGCTACTTGCATTTGACTCCTTGTCTCAGAGCTGGTGTATGGAAGAATGTAGACTGAAACAGGCATTGTGGTTGAAAAGTAGAGCTCTATATTAACCTGGAATTCATTCCAACTCTAGCTCTATCATTTCCTAACTATACAATCAGGATCAAGTTAATCAAAACTCCCTGAACTTCATTTTCCTGGTCTTTAAAATAGAGTAGGAATAATAAAGTTATTGAAAAGATTAGTTGAGATAATATAGATAAAGTGTTTATCACAGTAAATGGCACATAACACGCATTTAATGCATGTTAACTCTTTATTCCAGTTATCTATTACTGTGTAACAAATTAACTAACACTTAGTAACCTGAAAGAGCCATGATTTTGCAGAAATGACTCTTCTGGGTGGCTCCCCCTTGGAGCCTGTTGTGCAGTTATGGTTGAAAAAAGGCCAAGAGTCATTTGAAGCCTTGATCAAGTTGGATGTCCCACATGGCTCATTCAAAAGGAAGCAGTGTCCTGGATGCTGGTGCTGTCAATCAGAGCACCCATGCCTGGCATTTTCGTATGATTTTGGCTTCTCACATTTTTATATGATTTAGGTTCTGAAAGGGAACATCCCAAAAGTGAAGGTTACCAGAGACCCAGGTGCAAACTGCTTACCTCTCCTGACCTAGTTTCAGAAGTCATACTTCTTCACTTATACCACATTTTATTGGCCACAGCTAATACTTGAAAGCCAGTCCAGCTACAAATGGAGAGGAATTGGACTGCAGTTTTTCATGGGAGAAGTATCCAAAACTTTTAATCTGTATTACTATTATTATTATTGTTACCACTTATCAGGATCACTTGCTTCTGGCTGTAAAAATTCACTAACTATTGCTGGATTAATTAATACAGTCATGTACACAACATCTTATTATCACTCTCATTCAATCAGTTGTCAAACCTTATCTATTCAATCCACAGTCATCCTTAATAACATATATAGCATCTTTAGGTCTGTTCCATTTTCTCCCTCATTACTGACCCATCCCTTGTGATTTGTGCCTGAGTTATCTTGCACCTGCACTTTTGTGATAGGTTTATAACTAGTCTCTGATCTCCAGCCTCTTTGTCCTATTCATCTTGTACGTGGCCCTCAGATTAGTCTTCCTAAGGTTTAACCTTAATCATGTTTAAATTCTGCTCACAATTCTTCAATGTTCTCTCATTGTCTACATAACAAAATCCAAACCCTTGGAATTCAATATGAAACACTGAGAAATATGGAAACATTAAGGCTAAAAATAATAACAAATGCTTACATTAGAACAGACATTATCTTAATTGTTTTATAGATATTTATTTGCTTAATCCTTACAAAAAACCTTATGAAGATACTATTATCTCATTTTACACTAAGGATCAACTTACAGCTGCTTGATATCCAAACTAATCATTCCATCCACCCCTGCTTCCTCTCTATACACTCACCAAACATAGAGAAATGTTGAAGAAACAATAGTATGTTCTAAATATAATAGCCAAATGTAAAAAAGATAAAGAAATCACCAAGGGATTAGAAACCAAGGGATTAGAAACAAAGAAGGACCTGAAAACCTAAATGTCTAGTCAGTGCCATTGCAACCCTATCATTTGGTGATAGGGTTTGAACTAACAAAAGTGAGTTTTTGTGACTCACAAAACTGTATGGTTTGAACTCACAAAAGTGGAGTAATTGGAACTGGAAACCCAAAGTTTCCTTTGGAGCTCAGTCCTGCTGGAAACCCAAATGGTTTCCTTGAGGAAAAAAAAGAGATTAGAAAATCTGTTTTTTGAGCCAGTAAGAATTTAGTATCTACTCTGAGCTCTTCGTGGGAAAAAAATACTTCAATGAAAATTTAAGATCTCAAAACTGTGCCACATGCAGGTGTAGGGTATAAATTTAGATATAATAAATTGCAAAGAAAGCCCTAAAATAAATCATCAATATGGATATTATCCTAAAATGATGATGGTTTTGGCCCTGAGTAGATGAGGGCCATATACACAGAGGAAACAAAAAGGTCCTCTAATCTACTTAAGAGTCTCTCCCTCTGCCTCTGCCCTTCCCACACACTCTCTCTCTCTCTACATTTCTCTCTCTCTCAAATAAATAAATAAATAAATAAATCTTTTAAAAAACGGGATGCTTTGGTGGCTCAGTCAATTGAGCATCCAACTCTTGGTTCCAGCTTTGGTCGTGATCTTAGGGTTGTAAGTTTGATCCCTGAGTCAGGCTTTATACTCAGCTGAGAATCTGCTTGCAATTTTTTCTCTCTCCATCTCCCTCTGCCCCATGCTTGCTCTTTTGCTGTCTCTGAAATAAGTAAATCTTAAAAAAAAAAAAAAAAAGCCACTCTTTAGGGACATTTATATAAAAGCACATGAGACTCAAAAGAAAAAAACGTCTTTGCTAAAGATAAACTCACAATATAATTTAAAAATTAAAACATTTTGAAGAAGCAATACACCATTAGAAAGATTCAGAAGGTACCTCAAAGAGATATAATTAAAAAAAAAAAAAGAACAAAAAGCAACTTTAAAAAAAAGAATACTTGGGCACCTGGGTGGCTCAGTGGGTTAAGCTGCTGCCTTTGGCTCAGGTCATGATCTCAGGGTCCTGGGATCGAGTCCCACATCAGGCTCTCTGCTCAGCAGAGAGCCTGCTTCCCTCTCTCTCTCTCTCTGCCTGCCTCTCTGTCTACTGTGATCTCTCTCTGTCAAATAAATAAATAAAATCTTTTAAAAAAATAAGAATACTTAAAAGAGGGAGAAACAAGATGATGGAGGACTAGGAGACTTAATATCATTGGATACCAGCAGTTCAGTTAGCTATCAAACCATTCTGAACACCTACAAACTCAACAGGAGATCGAAGAGAAGAAGAGCACCAATTCTAGGAACAGAAAATTGATCACTTTCTGGAAGGTAGGATGTGTGGAGAAGTGAATCTGAAGCGACAGGAAGATAGACTGTTGGGGGAGGGGTCAGCTCCCTGCAAGTGATAGAGCAGCAGAGCACAAAATCAGAATTTTCACAATCTGCTCCACTGAGGGACGTCACTCCAGCGCCTAAGTGGGGGGTGGGGGGTGTAGTTCTCTCAGGTAGAGTGGTCTCAGGACCCGTGGGGTCACAGAAAGACCCAGGGTGCCTAAGTGTGGCAGAGCTCCCAGGTATCAGATTGGGAAAGCCAGTTGCAGAGATGGAGCTGAGGGATGGGCTCTCAGCTCAGGGTTACCTTAAACTGTGATCTGAGGCACAGTCGGGCCACTGCTCTTTGAGCAGGAACCCCATGGGTGGTAGATCCAGGGAGACTCAACTTCCTCTTCCAGGAGGAATGGTGCGGGAGCACACTGCAGCAATCTGTTGGGTCTGGAGACTCCAAAGGGGGCTGTGTGCCAGAGACAGAAGCACTCAGTCACAGGACAGGTGAACACGGAGTGCGGCCAGAGACCAGAGAGAGAGGAGGGTTTGACTGCTCTTCTCTGAGGGTGCATTGAAGAGCAGGGCCCTGAGCTCTTGGCTCCTCTGGACCAGAAATTGGGAGGCTGCCAACTTCATTCTCCTCCAAAGCTGTATGGAAAGCATTCAGGGAACAAAAGCTACCCAAAGCGAACCTGAGCAGATTTGCTCTCTGAACTAGGCCACTTAGCTTGGCCTTTGGGAAGGGCAGTGCAATTCCACCTTGGGCAAAGACATTTGAGAATCAACACAACAGGCCTGTCCCCCAGAAGATCAACAAGAACATCCAGCCAAGACCAAGTTCACTGATCAATGAGAACTGTGGTACTCCAGAGCTAGGGGAAAGCAATATATAGAATTCATGGCTTTCCCCCCATGATTCTTTAGTCTTTCAAAGTTAATTTTTTTAATTTTATTTTTTCTTATTCTATTTTTTAAATGTTTCCTCTTTCCTATTTTAATCTTTTTAAACTATTTTATCTTATCAATACCTTTTAAAAAATCTTTTTAAATTTTCATTTTTATAGTCATATTCTATACCTTCATTGTATTTGACCTTCTTTTTTGTATACATATAGGTTTCTTTTTAAAATTGTGGGATACAGTTTCTTCTAATAAATAAAAATATACCCTAAATCTAGTGCATGGCTTTGTTCTAGTCTACAGCCTGATCACATTCTTTTCTCTTTTTTTCTTTTTTCAACCAATTTCTAATATTATCAATTCCTTTTTTAGGATATTTTTAAATTTTCACCTTTATAGGCATATTCCATCCCTTCATTGTGTTCACACACACACACACATATATGTTTTTTTTGGGAGACAGTTTCTTCTAACAGACCAAAATACACCCAAAATCAAGATCAAGTGGGCAGCTCTGTTCTATTCACCAGTCATATATATATATATATATGTACATGTACATATATATACGTATATACATATATATATATGTGTATATATATATATATATATATATATATATATATATATATATGATTCTTCATATCAGGTCTCTTCTGATTTGGTTTATATTTTTCTGGAGTTGTTGCTATCCTTTTAGTATTTTGTTCTCTCATTCATCTACTCTTATTTGGATAAAATGACAAGGCAGAAAAACTAACCTCATGAAAAGAACAAGAGGCAGTACTGATGACTAGGGACCTAATCAATACGGACATTAGTAACATGTCAGAACTAGAGTTCAGAGTGACGATTATCAAGGTGCTAGCTGAGCTCAAAAAAAAGCATGGAAGGGGCGCCTGGGTGGCTCAGTGGGTTAAGACCTCTGCCTTTGGCTCAGGTCATGATTCCAGGGTCCTGGGATCGAGCCCCACATTGGGCTCTCTGCTCAGCAGGGAGCCTGCTTCCTCCTCTCTCTCTGCCTGCCTCTCTGCCTACTTGTGATCTCTGTCTGTCAAATAAATAAATAAAATCTTTTTAAAAAAAAGGCATGGAAGATACTAGAGAATCCCTTTCTGGAGAAATGAAAGAACTAAAATCTAACCAGGTTGAAATTTAGAAAACTACTAATGAGGTGTAATAAAAAATGGAGGCTCTTACTGCTAGGATAAATGAGGCAAAAGAGAGAATTAATGATAGAGAAGACCAAATGATGGAGAATAAAGAAGCTGAGAAAAAGAGAGATAAACAACTACTGAACCATGAGGAGAGAGTCAAGAGACAAGTGATACCATAAGATGAAACAATATTAGAATAATTGGGATCCCAGAAGAAGAAAGAGAGAAAGGAGCAGAAGGTATATTGGACAAATTATAGTAAAGAAGTTCCCTAATTTGGCAAAGACAACAAGCATCAAAATCCAGGAAGCACAGAAAAATCCCCTCAAAATCAATAAAAATAGGTCAACAACCTGTCATCTAATAGTAAAACTCACAAGTCTCAGTGACAAAGAGAAAATCCTGAAAGCAGCTCAGGACAAGAGGTCCGTAACATTCAACGGTAGAAATATTAGATGGTCATCAGACCCATCCACAGAGACCTGGCAGACCAGAAAGGACTGGAATGATATATTCTAAGCACTAAATGAGAAAAATATGCAGCCAAGAATACTATACCCAGCTAGGCTGTCATTAAAAATAGAAGGAGAGTTAAAAAAAACTTCCAGGACAAACAAAACCTAAAAGGATTTGCAAACACCAAACTAGCCCTACAGGAAATATTGAAAGGGGCCCTCTAAGTGGAGAGAGAGCTTAGAAGGAACAGACCAGAAAGGAACAGACACAATATAGAGTAACAGTCACCTTGCAGGCAATACAGTGGCACTAAGTTCGTATCTTTCAATAGTTACCCTGGTGGAAATGAGCTAAATGCCCCCCAAAATGGGACACAGGGTATCAGAATGGATAAACAACAACAACAACAACAACAAGACCCATCGATATGCTGTCTGCAAGAAACTCATTTAGACCTAAAGACATCTCCAGATTGAAATTGAGGGGGTGAAAAACCATTTACCATTCTAATGGACATCAAAAAAAGCTGGGGTGGCAATCCTTATATCAGGTAAATTAGATTTTAAGACAAAGACTATAATAAGAGATGAGGAATGACACTATTTCATACTTAAAGGTTCTGTCCAACAAGAAGACTTAATAGTTTTAAATATTTATGCCCCTAATATAGGGGCAACCAATTATATAAACCAATTAATAACAAAATCAAGAAACACATCTACAATAATACGACAATAGTAGGGGACTTCAACATCCACCTCACTGAAAAGGATACACCATTTAAGCAAAAAAGCAACAAAGAAAAAAAAAAAGAAGCTTTAAATGACACATTGGACCAGATAGACATCAGAAATATATTTAGAACATTCCATCCCAAAGCAACAGAGCACACATAGTTCCCTAGTGCACTTGGAACATTCTCCAGAATAAATCATATCCTCTGTCACAAGTCAGGTCTCAACTGGTACCAAAAAATTGGGCTCATTCCCTGCATATTTTCAGACCATGATGATTTGAAACTAGAACTCAACCACAAGAAGAAAGTTGGAAAGAACTCAAATACATGGAGACTAAAGAGCATCCTACTAAAGAACGAATGGGTCAAGCAGTAAATTAAAAAAGAATTAAAAACAATTCATGGAAACAAATGAAAATGAAAACACAACTGTTCAAAATCTTAGGGCAAAGCAAAGGCAGTCCTGAGAGGAAAGTAAATAGCAATGGAAGCCTTTCTCAAGAAAAAGAAAGGTCTCAAGTACACAACCTAATCCTACATCTAAAGGAGCTGGACAAAGAACAGCAAAGAAAGTCTAAACCCAGAAGAAGAAGAGAAATCTTAAAGATCTTAAAGAGAAATTTTAAAGTTCACACAGAAATCAATGAAATAGAAGCCAAAAGAACAGTATAACAAATCAATGAAACTAGGAGCTGATTCTTTGAAAGGATTAATAAGATTGATAAACCCCTGGCCAGACTTATCCAAAAGAAAAGAGAAATGACCCAAATGAATAAAATCATAAATGAAAGAGGAGAGATCACAACCAACACCAAGGAAATACAAATAACTATAAGAACATACTATAAGCAACTACACACCAGCAAATTTGACAATCTGGAAGAAATGGACACATTCCTAGGACATAAAAACTATCAAAACTGAACCAGGAAGAAGTAGAAAAGCTGAACACACCCCTAACCAGTAAGGAGATTGAAGCCGTCATCAAAAATCTCCCAAAAAACAAGAGCCCATGGCCAGATGGCTTCACAGGGAAATTCTACCAATCACTGAAAGAAGAATTAATACCTGTTCTTCTGAAAGTGTTCTGAAAAATAGAATTGGAAGGAAAACTCCCAAATTCATTTTATGAGTCCAGCATTACCTCAAGCCCAAAACCAGACAAAGACCCCATCAAAAAGTATTACAGACCAATATCCCTGATGAACACAAATGCAAAAATTCTTACCAAAATATTAGTCAATAGGATCCAACAACACATTAAAAGGATTATTCACCACGACCGAGTGGGATTTAATTCCTGGGCTGCAAGTTTGGTTCAATATTTGCAAATCAATCAATGTGATATAATGTATTAATAAAGGAAAGAACAAGAACCATATGATATTCTCAATAGATGCTGAAAAAGCACTTGACAAAGTACAGCATCCTTTCTTGATCAAAAATCTTCATGGTGTAGGGATACAGGGTACATACTTCAATATCACAAAAGCCACCTATGGAAAATCCACAGTGAATATCATTCTCAATAGGGAAAAGCTGAGAGCTTTTCTGCTAAGGTCAGGAACACAGGAGGGCTGTCCACTATCGCCACTGCTATTCAACATAGTACTAGAAGTCCTAGCTTCAGCAATCAGACAACAAAAAGAAATAAAAGGCATCCAAATAGGCAAAGTCAAACTCTCACCCTTTGCAGACGATATGATACTTTATGTAGAAAACCCAAAAACTCCACTCCAAAACTGCTAGAACTCATAGAGGAATTCAGTAAAGTGGCTGGATATAAAATCAATGCATTTCTATATGCCAACAGCAGAAGAAATAAAAATTAAGGAGTCGATCCCATTACAACTGCACCCCAAACCATAAGATACCTAGGAATAAACCTAACCAAAGAGGCAAAGAATCTGTACTCAGAAAATTATAAAGTACTCATGAAAGAAATTAAGGAAGACACAAAGAAATGGAAAAATGTTCCATGCTCATGGATTGGAAGAACAAATACTGTGAAAATGTCTATGCTACCTAAAGCAATCCACACATTTAATGCAATCCCTATCAAAATACCATCAATTTTTTCACAGAAATGAAACAAATAATCCTAAAACTTATATAAAACCAGAAAAGAATACCTGAATAGCCAGAGGGATGTTGAAAAAGAAAACCAAGGTTGAAAGCATCACAATTCCAGACTTCAAGTTCTATTACAAAGCTGCAATCATCAAGACAGTATGGTACTGGCACTAAAACAGACACATAGGTCAATGGAACAGAATAGAGAGCCCAGAAATGGACCCTCAACTTTATGGTCAACTATTCTTCAACAAAGCAGGAAAGAATGTCCAATGGAAAAAAGGCAGTCTCTCCAACAAATGGTGTTGGGAAAATTGGACAGCTCCATGTAGAAAAGTGAAACTGGACCATTTCCCTACACAACACACAAAAATAAACTCAAAGTGGATGAAAGACCTCAATGTGAAACAAGAATCCATCAAAATCCTTGAAGAGAACACAGGCAACAACCTCTTCGACCTCAGCCATGGCAACTTCTTCCAAAAAATATCCCCAAAGGCAATGGAAGCAAGGGCAAAAGTGGACTATTGGGACTTCATCAGCACCAAAAGCTTTTGCACAGCAAAGGAAACAGTGAACAAAACCAAAAGACAACCGACAGAACGGGAGAAGACATTTGCAAATGACACATCAGATAAAGGGCTAGTATCCAAAATCAATAAAGAACTTACCAAACTCAACATCCAAATAACAAATAATCCAATCAAGAAATGGACAGAAGACATGAACAGACATTTCTGCCAAGAAGACATCCAAATGGTCAACAGACACATGAAAAAGTGCTTCACACCACTCGGCATCAGGGAAATACAAATCAAAACCGTAGTGACATACCATCTCACACCAGTCAGAATGGCTAAAATTAACAAGTCAGGAAACAACAGATGTTGGCGAGGATGTGGAGAAAGGGGAACCCTCCTACACCATTGGTGGGAATGTAAGCTGGTGCCGCCATTCTGGAAAACAGTATGGAGGTTCCTCAAAAAGGTGAAAATAGAGCTACCCTATGACTCAGCAAGTGCACCACTGGGTATTTACCCTAAAGATACAAATGTAGTGATCCGAAGGGTCATGTGAACCCAAATATTTATAGCAGCAATGTCCACAGCAGCCAAACTAGGAAAAGAACCTAGATGTCC
Organism: Mellivora capensis; assembly: GCA_004024625.1. Classification (NCBI taxonomy): domain Eukaryota; kingdom Metazoa; phylum Chordata; class Mammalia; order Carnivora; family Mustelidae; genus Mellivora; species Mellivora capensis. The sequence goes on along the minus strand of PISX010008224.1, from coordinate 41,184 downwards.
ATCAACAGATGAATGGATAAAGAAGTGGTATATGTGTGTGTGTGTGTGTGTGTGTGTGTGTATAATGCAACCATCAAAAACATGAAATCCTGACATTTGCAATGACATGGATGGAACTAGAGGAAAAACATGAAATCCTGACATTTGCAATGACATGGATGGAACTAGAGGGTATTATGTTAAGTGAAATAAGTCAATCAGAGAGAGACAGTTATCATATGATCTCGCTGATATGAGGAATTTGAGAGGTAGGGCAGGGAGTCGTCGGGGGTAGGGAGAGAAAAAAATGAAACATGATGGGACGGGGGCAGGGGTACAAACCATAAGGGACTCTTAATCTCAGGATAGAAATTGAGGGTTGCTGGAAGGTGGAAAGGGAAGGATAGGGTGGCTGGATTGTGGACATTGGGGAGGGTATGTGCCATGGTGAGTGCTGTGAATTGTGTAAGCCTAATGATTCACAGACCTATGTCCCTGAAGCAAATAATTCATTATATGTTAATTTTTTAAAAAAGATTTTTAAAAAGAATACTTAAAAGAACTAAGAAGTAAAGCATAAATATAAACCATAATGAAAGACCAGGATTCTTTTTCAAAATCATCAGATATAAAAATAATCAAATAAAACATTTAGAAATAAAAATTATAGTCAGTGAGATTATAACACAAAGAATAACTTAGATAACAGAATAGATATGTTTGAAGAGAGAATTGGTGAACTGAATTAAAATGAAGAGATTATTTGGAATAAAGCACAGAATAATAACAAAATGTAAACTATAAGGAAAAGTTTATGAGACATGTAGGCTAGAAAAAATCCAATATAAGTCTAATAGAATCTTCAGAAAAAGAAATAAAGAGAATAAGGAAAAGATACTATTTAAAGGAAAAAAATAGATAAAGTTTTCCTGTATTAAAGAAAGATATGAGTTTAAGACTGAAGAAGTTCTCTGTCTTCAAAACAGCATGAATATAAAATACATTTAATGTTGGACAACACATTGAAATACTACTGTAGAAAGAAAAAAAATTTTAAATCAATAACAGAACTTCTACTTCCATCCTTGATGGACTAAGCTTAGTATCACCTTTGTTTACTGTTGGTAGCACTTTTTGGACTATAGTGCAAGCTGGAGAAGCCAGGCAGAGAACTGAAGTCTTCTTAGCAGTACCAGTGAAGATAATCAAGGCTACTGAGGCAACTAGAATATGCAGGGAAAGGTACTAGAGAGGAATAATTACAGAGAGAAATGGCTCTAGGATTTAGATCAAAGTTCCTTTGAGCCTGTGGTCAAACACTAAGTTGCACATGCTCAGAACAAAACTCCCAAAGACTGGGCAAAAGACCATTTATTAAAAAAATCAATAATCTAGAAGATTCTGGAGACTGCATAAGGCTTGGAAATGCTTTCCCTCCAACCAATGAAGGTGAGACTCTGAAATGAACACCTTACAAATTCACTAAAAAACCTAGGAAGACCGTTCTTGGAAATAGAGTTTATTTAACCCTAGAGGAAATTCTACTCTAAACCTTCCCTCACAGCATTTTAGAACAAACTTTAAAATAGATCAAGGTAACCTGCAAGTAAATTAACTGCCTTCCAGAAAAAACCCACAATATGCTTCAAAGAAAGATGACAAAATCTAGACACTCAAGATGTTGAATTGACAATGTCTGGCATGCCATCAAAAATTGCAAGCCATTTAAAAAAAAAAAAAAGAAAGACAAAACAAAACATTTGACTCCTAATTGGAAGAAAAATTGGTCATATACAGACTAAAGTGAAAGTAATGATGGAATTTCAAATAGCTAATAAAGACTTTCAAATATCTAGCAAAAATGTGTTCAAGAATTTAAAGGAAAACATAAAAGAGTGAGGAAACAAATGGAAAACTTCAATAGAAAATTGTAAACCAAATTCCAGGGTGGCTGTACCAGGTTGCATTCCCACCAACTTTCCCTTTCTCCACATATTGGCCAACATTTGTTGCTTTCTGTCTTATTAATTTTTGACATTCTAACTGGTGTAAGGTGGTATCTCATTGTGGTTTTGATTTGTAATTCCCTGCTGGTGATGTTGAACATTTTTTCATGTGTCTGTTAGCCATTTGTATGTCTTCTTTGGAGAGTTGTTTATTCATGTCTTCTGCCCATTTCTTGACTATGTTGTTTTTTGGGTGCTGAGTGTGATAAGTTCTTTATAGGTCTTGGAAAACAGTATGGAGTTTCCTCAAGATGTTAAAAATAGAGCTACCCTATGATCCATCATTTGCACTACTAGGTATTTATCCCTAAGATATAGATGTAGTGAAAAGAAGGAGCACATGCACCCTAATGTTCATAGCAGCAATGTCCACAATAGCCAAACTGTGGAAGAAGCCAAGATGTCCTTCAACAGATGAATGGATAAAGAAGATGTAGTTCATATATACAATGGAATAATCCTCAGCCATCAGAAAGGATGAATACTCACCATTTGCATCAACACGGATGGAACTGGAGGGGATTATGCTAAGCGAAGTAAGTCAAGCAGAGAAAGACAATTATCATATGGTTTCACTTATATGTGGATCATAAGGAATAGAATGGAAGACCACAGGGGAAGGGAGGGAAAAGTGAATGGGAATAAATCAGAGAGGAAGATAAACCATGAGAGACTCTGGATTCTAGGAAACAAACTGAAGGTTACAGAAGGGAGGGGGTGGGGGGATGGGGTAGCTGGGTGATTGGTATCAAGGAAGATGTGTTGTGATGAGCACTGGGTGTTATATGCAACTAATGAATCATTGAACACTACATCAAAAACTAATGGTATACTATATGTTGGCTAACTGAACATAATTTTTAAAAAAGGAAAGAAAATTCTGAACTATAAAAACAACTAGCAAAAATGACTAATGTTTTAATAGACTGGCCACATATTTCTTGTCCACAACAATATAGATAAAAAATAATAAAATAATAACTCCAAAGTGCTGAGGAAAAATACCTATCAACTTAGAATTCTATATTCAAATCAAGTATTGTTGAAGCCTGAGAGCAAACTAAATACATTTTTAGAAAAGAAAAGATACAAAAGTTTATATTGCAAAAATACATATTAAAGACCTCAGATCCTTACTATAAAAACTACTGAAGGATCAATCTCAGCAAGAAAATAAATTAAACTCAGAAGAAACAGTGGAACATAGGATGTAGTAGAAAACAAATAAATTAAATAATTAAATGTGGGTAAATACAATTAAGCATTGGCTGTAAGAAGAGCAACAATAAAATGAAAAATAATTGTAACAATAACAATAATGATAGTTTAAGTGTACAACTGACATATCAGAGGGCAATATTTTGGAAGCTGAGAATATTACTTTAAAAATTTAAAGGATTTTAAAATTCTTATAAATTCATTGTTTGGGAGAAGAACAGATATTAACTTCAGACTTTTAACAATATTCTATCACTGAAGTATAAACCAACCTTTTTAAAGTCAATTTTTCATTGAAAAACATAAGGATAGATTATAAAAAATAAAAATAAAATTTTAAAGTAATAAGGAAAATTTTAACTAAGGTAGTAAGATGGTGAGGGTCAGGAAAGAAGTAGAGGTAATACATGACAACTTTAAAATGCAAAATAAAGTGGAAATAAGCCAGAGCATAGAAGTAAACTTCAACAAATGTAAATGAACAAAGAAAATCTTCATATGTTGTTAATGAGAGACATACTTAAAATATAATCATACTGAAAGATTGTAAGTATCAAAGAAGAAAAAGGTATGTCAGGAAAAACACTGACCAAAATAAGCTACTATAACAATTAATATGAGACAAGACAGACTTTAAACCTAGAGTACTATTAGATAAAAAGAGTAATTACTCAGTATTAAAAAGAACTGTTCACCCAGAAAGATATGAGTATCCTGATTTTCAACATATGCAAGCAAAAATAGAAAGAATTCTAAGAAGTTCACAAATCTTTAGATATAGCTGGAGTCTTTTTTATACACCTCTTTCAGAAACTGGTAGGTCAGCCAGAGAAATTCAGAAAATTGTCAAGTCCAAACCTGACTTCATTCCATTGATGTGTCCCTTCCATCTCTGGATGTTTGAATCTCAAAAAGACTGAGTTGCTGTTTAATTGTGCCCTTTGTGCCCCTTTCCCTCTTGCCTTTCCAATAGACATGAGGCATCCTGCTGGTACTAGCACTAGTGGCTAATAATGCTATAAATATTTTATATGTTAATCCTCACAACTCTCTGAGGTAAGTACTATTATTACCTCCATTCTACAGATGAGTGAAGCCACATAACAATGAAGACAGATCTTTACTCCGTTCATCCAAAGCTTTACCACTACCTTTCTAGTAGCATGTCCCTTTCTGTTTGACTTTACTGTTACCCATACTACGTGTCTTATCTTTCTTGGTTGAGTTGAAGCTTTTTAACAGGCACATTCTTTAGACATTTTTGTTATTCCCAACTCCCAGACCCTGTACCCCATTGTCTCCCAAGCTTCTTTGCCCATAAAAGGTACCTAAAAATATTTTTTTAATGGATTGTTGCTTTGTTTTGTTAGATTGAATTTGTATGGTTTCCCAAGGAAAGGTAAATATAGTCATGAGTTTGGCATAAACCTATTTTGGCAGACAGAGTAGTTGTGGAAAGTAAACAATCTTTACTTGTGTTTAGCCACCATAAAATGTATTAGGCCACTTCCCAAATATGGTGACTTGCAAAAAAAATTCACACCGCAGGTAAAGCAGGCATGGTTCCTGCTTTCCAGAGCTCTGTATTTCAGAAACAACATAGTGAATAAAAGATGGAAGGCTTTGAATGGCCACTCTCTACTCTGACTTTCACTCTCTACTCTCACTTTCCTGAGCTGATAATTAGAAACCTTAACTCATTTAATCCTTTAAACCACCTTAGGAGTTAGGTGTTATTGTTTCCCAGATTTCCTCATGAGGAAAACAAAGAACAGACAATTAAGTAACTTGATAAAGTCACAAAGATAGTAACTGTTGAGGGTGGAATTCTAACCCCAGCAATCTAGCACCAGGAACTGCACTTTTACACAATACTATCTGTAACAGGACTATATGGTGTTACGTTGATGTCAAATCATCGATTTAAAAAGCCAAATCACAGCCATGCAAGATTCCTGATACCTCACCACCACAAATAGCTGTAATGTTTGTCACCAACAGCTGTCCTCCGAGGAGAGTTAGAGACAATTGCCAGAGAAGAAATATATTATGGGCCATGTGGTAGATTATAGTATTGATGCCATTTTCCCCATCATAGGCAGAATGAAATATTTCCCTTACCCCCATCATTAATGTCAGTTTGGGCCAAATGATTTGCTTTGGCTAATGGAATGCAAGTAGACATGACAATATGCCAATTCCAAGTTTACACCTTTGGATATTTCATGTGTTTCCACTAATCTTTCTTGCACATAAACCATTGCCATGAGAGGAACATGCCTTGGGTAGCCACTGATCCAAAGAGCATGATGGACTCATGGAACAAAATTGGATCCAACTGACAACATGGAGCCAAGCATAACTGAGCCAAACCCAGATCAGCCAAATGCTCACTGACCCACAGATACTAGAATAAGTGATTTTAAGCACCTGAGCGAGAGTGATTTGTTACACAGCATTATTATAACAATAGCTAACTGATACAGGCTGACACCAGGGATTGTAGAACTTACTTTAGCATCAGTGACTATTGCCTTACTCCTTTTCTAACAACAGAAATGCCTGGGGCAAGTGGGTGCGGGGTTCAATTAGAAGAATAAATGTCAAAATCAAAAAAGATACATTTGGGAGTTTTTCATTTTCTGCCATGTTGGCATTTCACTCACATATGAAAGTCCCTGAAATATCGCTTGTTGGCTGTGCTGTCATGATCCGTTCTATAGACATTTTGATGCACTTTATTACAAACTTTAAAATCATATTAGCAGCTGTTATTTTATATCACAATGGATTAATAAGATGCATTTTCACAAATAAGACACATTTTAGATAGTTTTGAAAAAATTTCAGTGTGAAAATCTTGTGCCAGGATTCCACATTTTAAATGACACATTTCCAAATAGCCTAAAGTGAAAACGCTCAAGTAATATGCCTATTTGTACTGTGCTTGAAACTATCAGCTCCCCCAGCAACCCAGGAAACACATAACCTTCCTACATATTGTGTTGTTTTCTATTGTAGCGTATGAAATTCAGGGAAAATATATTCCTTGGTTCTTATTGCAAGGGAGTTCAGTGAGTAGCACTGAAAAAATAATAAAAGCAAAATAAATATTTTTTCAGGTTTCCATTGCAATGCTTGAATAAGGTATGTGAGAATTATCAGAAAAGCATTGATTCCCCTTCATATATTAGAATAATGGAATGTTCTATTGCCTTTTCATGTGGAATAATTAGGAAAGATAAGGATTTTTTTTTTCTTGGAGGCAATCCTACTTCCTATGGTGTTGCTAAGGAATAAGGAATTTTCCTTCCAACTGATCTTAAAAGAGATATCTAAGATCTATATCGCCTGTTTATGGATTACAGCTAACTTTACAGTCGTGCGTAAACTGTACATTTGAGTGCAGTAACACACGTCCCCTGTCTCACAATAAAAATATTATGGAACATTATATTTCCATATAGTAATGGTACTCTTATTTTACTAGTAGAAAGGTACAGTACTAATTTAATTGACTAACATAAAAGTCTCTCAAGTAAGATCAATACTTTATTTTCTCAACAGTTTTCATAAATGAAGATTTAATTCAACCTGTATTTCTTAGCCCTCGAGACAGAGATAAGGGGCAGGTCTGCTGGCCACCCTCCTCTCTGTGCCACTACATGAAACCTCTGGAGCAGCTTCATAATGTAAGCAACCAATCTCAACCTGGCCGCACATTAAAATTGCCAGGGAAGCTTTTAAAAGCCACCAATGTCCAAGCTCCTCCTCAGATCAATTAAATCAGAATCTCTGGGGGTGGATTTGAGATATTACTATGTTTTTAAAACTCCCAAGGTGATTCAAATGTGCCATCAGATTTTCCATCCATTGATTCGGGCTCTAAATTTTAGGGGAACAGGACACAAGCTAAGATCTCGGGTGGATGGTCTTACTTGGGGTCTACCCTGCGTTCCTGTCCTGGTTGCTAAGGACAGAAATTCCCCATTCGGTGCCCACATTAGGGAGGGTATTGTTTATCTTTTTTTATTTTTGTTCTTTTGGTGATGGTATTTTTTCCCCTTTGTACACTGTGAATCTTTATTGCCGTTGCTTCAATGCTTTTGAGTGCAGATCTCCCATTGACATCGGTGGGGGTGCTGCTCCTGGAACGAGTTTGGAATGCACAATTGAGAGCTCCTTGGTGCTGTTGGAGAGAGAATTTTGCCCTGAGCTTTTTATACACACTAGGGTTTAGGTTTCTTTCTTCCCTTTGTTTTAATCTTGCATTCTCATCTGTGTCTTGTGATTGTGAATTTTGACTTTGGAGTTGCTCCTTTATTTTCTCTAAACTTTGCATGTGTTGTTCTTGTCTGTCTAGTTCTCAGGGAGGTCCTCTCTGGGGTGGTTTTTTCCTCTGAGTCAGTAGATAGGAAGAGAGACATCAGTCTAGTTTCACTCTTGACCAGAGGCAGATCTTGGGCCAACGAGGTCATTTAGTCTCATGATCCTGCTCAGTGTAATGAGCATACTGAATGGGAAAAACTTTTCAGTTCCTTTTGATAAAGAGACTGTAAATCTGGGTAGGGCCCTTAGGATCTAATAACATTTGGCATATGATCGTGTCATAATCTATGGGGAAAAAATTGTCTCATGAAATTTTTAGTAGAAGAAGGGGAAGAAGGGAGAGTTTCCTGGGAATTTTTCTAGACGTCTATGTAGAAATATTCGTGGAAGTCCACTCCACAAGAGCCACAGTTCTGCATTCTCCCAATTTACCAACAATGATATTACCCTACATTGACCAAGGTGGCAAGACAGATAATGGGGCTCTTTCTCCACGAACATCACCAGAATTTTATCATGTTGTAATAGACAAGATGAGAACACATGGCTGAAATGATGTACCCACTTTTACAATACAAGGTACAAATCTAACAACTCTGGGGTGAAGGGATGGGTACCAGTCCAGCTGCACAAATGGCCTCGAGTGTGTGAGATCATGCAGTCTCTCAACTTCTCTGTAAGGTACTTACAATGGCCTTAGGTTCTATAACATGGCATCAGTCCAGCCACTTTCTCAAGAAAAAGTAAAAGACAATTTTTGATGGAGAAAATTTGATTTTCATCACCCCCACTTTCCTTGGATAACTATTTTTTGAATTCTTTAAGCCAGAAAAATCCAGAAATTCATGATAGTTCTCATTATCACAAGTCCAAATTGCTGATTTTTTTTCTTTCTTCAAGGAAAATGGATGTTTTCATTTATAATCATATTGTCCAGTTGATACTTTGTTCCAAACTCTTGTCATCAAAAGTGATGACAGAGTTCTGATTGGTATGGGATCAAGTCCAGTGATGGGATCCCTTAAAACTTGCCAGAGGACTCCACTGTATGGAATGATTTTTTTCTTTCTACTTAATCATTTGAGGGCTTTTTGTAAGTAAGATATTTGAAGAGATGAGAAAGTTAGAATTCAGAAGTTAGTTGAATACCTGTGTCTATTATCTTCAGATGGGAATCATACATCAATAACATCTGGTGTAGTTCCTCCAAAAGAAAGCTTGGAAAAATAATCATCTTTTAAAAATTAATACAAAAGCCTCCATGTTTCATTTATTATTTTTTCACCTGCAGCTAAAGCAGAGGAGGCTATGTGACCAATTTCTTTGAGTCAGTAAATGCTGGACTTAGGCAGAAAGTTGGTGAAGAATATTTCTGATAATAAAGGAAAAGGGAGCCAAATTGCTGGTGTTTTCTTATTTTCTATTCTGTAGTTCAGTGCTACTTGAAATAGAGAAAGATCTTTGAAAATTTGTGGATTTTTGCTACGAATTATGAAGCAAAACAAAGCAAAAAGACAGGTCCATTTCCTTTCACAAATCTGACATACCTCTGCTCCCACAGCAAAAAATGGTCACCCCTTGTTGGAAACCCAAAAATGGGAAGATTTTAAATTCACACTTACACTTGGCTATAAAATGTCTTCATATTCTCATCAGTTTTTGAAAATTGAAAGACTGTAATATCTTATTACATGTCTCCGTGGTATGGAGAGGGAACCAACTTAAAAGAAATGTATCAGGGATTTACCTCCAGGGTTACATCTTTAAAAAGGGCTTCAAAACAAGGATAGAGAATGTGGGTGAATATGCTACTGCATATCCTATGGCCATTTTGGGGTGAAGAAGAGAGCAAGGCAGGCACCTCATGGGCCAACTCCTCCATTCAGTACACAGAGCTTTGCACAAACAGGGAATAAGAGATTGTGAATGGGAAGTACCTGGACAAGGAGTTCACAGGGAGGTATCTAAGCCTGCAGCAAAATCCCACAATATGTGGAGCTTGGCAGGAGGCTGGGCAGAGACATCAAAGCAAGCAGTGGGGGATAAAAGTATGGCTACACTTGTCAGAAATAAATCAGATCCACTGTGTAGTTAATTGGAGCACTAAGGCAAAAATGAGTCTGTAAGGGTGCCCTGAACCATCTACCCAAATATTGGCTTCGTCGGCAGTTTTCTTACCAACATGGCCAGTGGTTGAGATGTCACATGATAAAAGAGAGGGAAAGAGGGAGGGGGGAATGAATGAAACAAGAAACAAATTCAAGTGTAGATAGTACATAATTAAGAATAATAAATACATGGGTGATAAGGTGAATATCTGAATAATGGAACAAAGAGACAATAAACTAGAATGGTCCCTAATTTATGAACTGGTAAAGAGCCCAGTTGATCTCCAAGTCATATTCGGCTCACCCCTCAGGCTACTTACACCAAGAGTCTTCAAACATTTCTACTGGTAAAGGAGAATGGATACCCTCCCTGGAGACTCTGGTGGAGTAGCCTGAAGCAATCCTAGAAATCCTAGAAATGTAGAAACCTAGAATTTATCTTCACACTGAATGAGAATTTTATATTCTAGTCCCCATTTTACTGATACTTATGCGTACAGGTTTCCTTCAAGTCTAGACAGGTCAGTGTTCCCCATTAAGGATGCAGCTTGGCAAATCCCTTAGTACACACTGCTCCAGAGCACACAGAGTCGAGTTTGGAGAGGGAGTGATAAGAAAAGAAGAAATGATTTCTCAGCTACTAGCAATGTACCTTGACCTATCCAGAGGACTGAATGAAAGACACACCTAAAACTTCGAGGAACAAAGAATCTTGGGTTTCTATGAACATTTCATCACAGCTTCTGGGCCACCATAGGCATGACCCTGATGTGTAAAAGCAAACTGGTACATGGGAAAGGAGGATCGTGAGAGTAGATCTCAGCCCAGCAATGATGGGGTGAATTGTTGACACATTACATTTTACAGACTGCATTTTAGATTGAATGCTTTCTTCCAATCTCCATTCTCAATGCCACTCTCTCATCCAAGAGTTATCAAACTCTAGTATGCATCAGAGTCACTTGAAGATCTTATCAAATACAGATTCCTGAGTGCCCTCCCCAGGGTTTCTCATACAGTGGACGTGGAATGAGACCTGAGACTCTGCACTTGACCACCCATTGCCAATGATGCTGATGCTACCTTCCCTGGGGTGCACACCTTAAGAAATGCTGACTTAAGCCATTCTTTGTTCACTGCCTCAGGAAAGGGATAGACAGTGGAAATCTGAGAAATAATTCTGAGATCTAAATTTTAAACCTTTGGCTTTGGGGGAAATAAAGGGACACTTAGCATAGACAAAGATTTGGAAAAATACTTGAAGGACTAGAAACAAGTCTTCCTTATCTGGGGGGAGTTGATTAGTGCTTAGATGTTGATGAGGTCCCTGTGAGAAATGAGCCTGGATTCTGACACCCCCACCACGGAGGCTGGTGTGAAGATGGGGAGAAACAACAGTGGATGGGATGTGAAAGCATAGGGAACCAATGCCTCAGACCCCACATAAAACCCTGAGAAGGTGGGAAGTTTTAGAAGATGTGGGTAAGTGGTGTTCCTGAGCCAGGAGTTGACGAACTTTCTCTTAAAGGTTCAGATAGTAAATATTTTAGCCTTCACATGCCATATAGACTCCATCACCACTACTCAGTTCTGCCATCCACACAGAAGTAGCCACAGACAATGCATAAAAATGAATGTGGCTATGTTCCAATAAGACTTTATTTACATAAATGGGCAGCAGGCCAGATTTGGCCTATGGGCTGTAATTTGCCCACTCCTGGTCTAAGATGACAGAGCTTCAGATAGCCTGCAAGGCTTCCTACATCCCAGCATGTACCAGGAGACCCACACTTACACATGTGCTAGAGAGCAGCACGGTGGCTGGAAAGGACCTTGAATCCCTGAGATTCCAGCACCCCCAAAGGGCTTTGCCCAAGGTGGAGAGATGCTAGGTCCCTATTCCCTACAGTGTTGCAGGACCAGGTAAGCCCCCAGAACAGTGACAACCCTCAGCAAAGGAGGGAAGGGGAGAGTGACTTCAAATTTATTGCTTTCTTACCCTAACAGAATAGAGACTCAAAATAGAAATCGATTTACTTTTAAAAGCCAGATTTATGTCCTATTCTTATGTTTGCAGGGATGAGCTATTTTACTTTTTTGTTAATTGGAAATTTTTTCTTGAAATCTGCTGCACACTTTACACTAGCCACATTTTAGTGTGTCACTAGCCACATTTTAAGTGCTCAATAACCACATGTGGCTAGAAGATACTATATTGTACAGCTTTAGACACCAAGATCTTCCCTCCTTTCCCTTCTCAGAGCCATCAGACCAGCCCAGCAGGCCTGCCTTGACTGACTTCAAATGAGTTAAGAAAACGGATATTACTCATGGAGAGCACAGACTCCCAGCTGCCAGAGGCCTGAGAGGAGGATGAAGAAAAGAATTTTTAAAAACCTCCCTTTATAGGAGGCTCACCAGGAGGACAAAAGACCCCGTGGACAATCATTTGCATGGGAATTTGAATAGATCAGTTTAATCTCTGGTCACCGTATATGACCATTCCAGGGAAACCTGCACCATGGGTTAATTAAAAAATCCAAATGTAGCAACATTTCCCAACCATTACTCACTTCTAATAATTTTCAAGTAAAAGATGAATAGAATAGTAAATCCATGTTATTAAAATAATTTAGAATTCATCAAGAATAATAAGCAAATAGAATAATTTGATATTCACACACTTCTAGGAGAAACACCCATCATTTATATATACATCACAGTGCATAGTTTATAATTCAATTACCATCTATGGAGAAAATTTGGAGGTTGGATGGTTCACCCAGACATTAGTGTATTAGGTTAAATAATGGGATAGCTCATAATTTAGGATGCATTGAGAGTCCTGCTGTATTTTCAATGATTTCACAAAGTCTATGTGCTTCATCTCTAGCCCATTGGGGTGGAAAGTTAAAGTAACATTTGGATATTAGATCCCTAGAATCTTACAAAGCAAGCTAAATCTGGAAATGTAGGCTCTGATGTGCACTAAAGTGCCCCTTTGGGAGGGTTTTGGAGGGGGTGGGTTAAGTGAGCCTGGTGGTTATTAAGGAGGGCATGTATTGCACGGAGCACTGGGTGTGGTGCATAAACAGTGAATATTGGAACACTGGGAAAATAAAATAAAACTAAAAAAAAAAAAGAGCCCCTTTGGTGGGTCTCCAGAATTAAGGGGTTCAGGGAACACTGCTGGTAACACTGCACTATGAAGGTAACAGAACATCACATTTCATGGACGAGATCATTAATAGAGATTGCTGCCTTTTAAACTCATGCCAAAACAGGGAGTGTGTTGTTCCCAGGGTTTTGGAAAAATATGGAAATGATATTTTTAAAATTAGGTGAAAATATGCTGCTTAACGTTTTAAGAAATTAAATTCCCTAGGTGACAATACATTATCATGGATTTCTGTTTGGGTAACCCCCTCCCTATCTCTCTAGATCAGCCTGGTCCTGTAGAATACGGTGAGCCACACACATCATTAACAATATTTTAGGAGTGACATTTGTAACATAAAAAGAAACAGGTGAAAGGAATTTAATTAAGACTTATTCTACTCTGTGTATCGAGAATGTCATTATTTTGCCATGTAATCAATATAAAACATTATTAATGATTTAGAATACATTTTCTACAGTAAGTCTTTGAAACCTGGAGGAGATCTTGCACTTGGAGCATGCCATGGGCCACATTCCATGTGCTCCATAGCCACAGGGGGGCTGGTGACGACCATAGTGGACAGCAGTGCCTCTGACACTCTGAGACCACCGGAGGGGACTGAGACCCAGACTTGCTTTCTGCCCAGCGTGGCCAGAGCTCTCCTCCCCTTCCACCAGCACAAAGCTGCTCCACAAACTGACTTCTGTGCAGTCAGCAAATTTCACTGAACGGAGACTCTTAATATCCTTGATTTAGACATGTGACATGTGTGGAGACCCTGATTATTTCTACCCACAAAACAGGAAAAAATGCTCTGCTGTTAACGACGGCTCAGTGTCAAGCAGCAAACACACAGCATGTGTCCAGCTGATCACATGTCCTCAATCTCTTTTTTTAGAGGAAACTGAAATCTTTAAAAGCTTTCTTGAAATCACATTCTTTTGATTCTTAGATTTGATAAATAGCATATGTGTTGGAGGGGAGGAAAGATTCATGTTTTTACAGCTGACGTGTTGCCTAGGAAGAATTCCCAGGGAAAATAGTTGGATGGTGGAGGAAGAGGAGAATCTTCCCGCAGCCCTATCTTGCCCTAAGCTGCTAGAGCTTCCGGCTGTGTGGATATTCTGGCCAAAATGACAGGTATCCCCTCAGGTCACAGCCTTCCAAATAGAATGATGACACTGACAGATGTGATGAAAATCTGCTTTGAGAAATGTAAAATAAAAATATGGATTAGTCAGTATGTGAAAGGGCTGTTTTCTTGTCCTGGTCCCTTGGGGAAGGGGAGTTACTCCCCAGGGCAGCAGGCAGCTGGGCTTTGAATTGCCCAGGATCCACAAGGTATGATTCTTCAAATGACTCCCATCAATGTATTCACAGAAAATTCAGTGACTTGCTAGGGTTTCTGGGGATTTTAAGAGGGTCAGTGTGTCTTTCTTTTCCGCCGCAAAGAGAACAAAAGGCGCGGGCCATTTGGGCCAGCCTGTCTGGTTTTGAACCATACTGATTGGTAATCTCACAAAACATCCCTCGAGGAAGTCAAGCGCATGGGTGTGTCTATACAACTTGAGCCAAAATGAACCAGACTGAAAATGTTTTGCCACCTGAACGAGCTGCTGGGCTGCCAAATTGGCTAGAGAAGGCACAGCCAGGACCAGTGGGCAGAAGCTGCTGGAAGTAATTTCCAATTCATTATTTGGAAGGAGCTTCTAAAAATCAACAGTATCACTATGGTATGGATTCTGGGAGAAGAGAGCTTTAAATCAATGGACCTATCCATGCAGGGATCAGCAGTCACGCCTCAGGCAAGCTACATTTGGGAAATCCTACATTCTTCAGTTCATTCCATCAGTATTCATATACATTCATTGAAAACTTCCATGTGCCCAGCCCTGGGGTCATGGAAATAAAAAAGATGAGGTCTTAGTCCTCAAATAACTCTGAGGCTCATGATTCTATCCATGTTTGCTGTCTAGAATCGCAGGGTAAAGCCTCAAATTGGGTGGGTGTGAAAGTCTGTGACCCCTTCTGGGCCCCACATTCATAATAAGGCAGCCTACCCCAATCAGGCGGGATGGTGGGTCAGACCATTAGCAGTGATGCGAGTCTCGGGTTCTGCCAGCCTGCCTGCCTGGGATCCTTCCCTCACCTCAGTTTATCTCTCAAGTGCCAGGTAGGGGCCAACCTCCCTCAGACTTCCTTCTTTGACAACCAAAGTGAGCTGATCTCTCTCTTGGAAATCCTCTTACACATACAATCAACATCATTAAGGTCCAGTAATTTCATGCACGTTTGTCTTCTTAATAATATTATAAAGTTATTAAAGTTCAGGGGCAAACACAGTCTGCATTTTCTGTACCTTTAACTATGACAGCTTGAAGTTGTTGGTATGAATGGTGAAAAAATATTTACCGAATGAGTTGAAAATTCAAGAGCATTAATAATATTGACAAATCACATATATTAAATAAATGACATCGAACAAGAAAATCAACAAGAAAATTATTTCCTGGCATGTGGGAAACTAGCACACATGTGGGCAGACACAGAGAAGGACAGAGAAGGACACAGAAAGGCAGGGATCCATACTATAAGAATTCAAATATTTGTTGAATTACTAAATTAGTTAATATTTGAAAGTCAATACATACATCAATTAATTACCATTAGGAATTCTATACATACCTGGTTTTTGGTTGCATACACTCAAAATATAAAAGGCTTTACTGGATAATTCAGTTAAAAACTTTACCTTGTCTCTATCGTGTTCTCTTTCCCTAACAGAGTTTTTCCTGTTTTGTTTTTGTTTTTGTTTTTGTTTTTACTGATTTAGATATAAAATTAACTCAAAATTCTCTTTATACTGCCTCAGTGTTTCTTTCCGGTACTCAAACATTCCTTAAAAACATGGGTCAATCCAACTCCAATGGAAAGACAACCCAAAGCTTTCCCTTTGGAAAAGGCTTAGGTCCTCCTAGTCCCAGCTGACCATTACATATTACCCTCAACTGATAGATTTTAATCTTCCCTGATGTTGTACAAGTTCAATGCATGGTATAATTTCCATTAAAAAGGAAAACTCATAAAAAATGTGATGTTTCATTTATATGTACAGGAAAGATCCTGAGGATTGGTTACTACTGCTTTTTAGCTCCTAGAGAAACACAGTATGATTTGTCTAGAAATATTTTTAAAAATTAAGGATTTTTTAAAACATCCTTCTTATTTAAAAATGTAATGATTGGGGTCAAGTTTTTTTGTTTCTGCTGGTAGAAGATAGGGATGAAGAAATGTAGTCACATGTAGAAACTTCTAAATGTAGTCAACATGTAGAAACTTCCGAACCCAAGTATAGTCATTTTCTCTGTCCCAGTTCAGAGCAAATAGGAAGTAACATAGTGAAGTAATGTTGAAGTAATTCAAGTAACATAGTGACTAGGAATAAGGTCCACTTCCTTTTACTTATCCTCTTTCCTTATGGAGGTTTTCACATCAATTATGTAAAAGAAAGTTGGGAAAAGAAAACAGATGAATAGGTCATGAGGAGTCAGGTGTCAAATTGCTGGTTGGGCATCTATAAGAGCCTTCCTAACATGGCTGAGAGAAAGGTAGAGGAATGACCACAATCATGGCAAGTCTCGCCCCTCCAAATGTAAACCTCCAGGAGAAGGAAATATAAACAATAGAGCCAGCTTTGTGAGCTCAGGGTATTGAAATAAGGCTTATTTAATATTCACATTACAAGGCTTTTGGATCTCGGTTTGCCTGTGATGGAAATATTTCTTCCACATCCAGGCTACTCCACCTCAGAAATCTCTGAGACCTGCAGGAATATTTACACAGCCCAGTGGTCCGTGTCCTGATTATTATCTTTGCCTGAGAGGAGAAGCTAAAATCCTTGCTCAGTCACCCCCCAAGGAGCTCAATCCCCTTTAGCTCTTGTTCACAGAAAGTGTTCTTGTGTCACACTCAGGGCTTACTTTGTCCCCGCCTAGACAATCTGCAATGACCTCCACAGACCCTGCCTCTGACACCTGGAGACAAGCAGTTCCTGAATAAGGGGCCTTAGTGACCTAGGATCTTTGTTACCAGCACTGGCCTAGCAGCTCTTTCTCCAGGTTCAAGGGATGTGGGGTTGAAAATCTCTGTCCCACGAAATCAGTCATATCCTGCTACCACAGCTTCACATCATCTTACACCTAGACTCCTTTGTTAAAGCCCTTTAGTTACATACCTTTTTCTGTTTACACACACACACACACACACACACACACAGCATTGCCCCTTTGGTTGAGGCATTATCAACATCACCATATTTATTGAATGGTTACAGTACTGTGTAAAAGGTTTCCCTATTAACAGTTCCTTTAATCTTCATGACAACACTTTTAGGTGAATTCTACTATTCAGCCCATTTTATAGATGACAAAACTGAGGCACACAAAGGATAGACAACTTTCCCAATGCCACACAGCTGGGAAGTACACAGTAGTCTGACTCTGGAAGTCACACTTTGTTCTGTGCCCAATACCATGCCCAATGCTATCTCAACCAGAGAGCGGAAGAAGCTACTAACCCCACAAAACCCATGGTGACCTAGTGACACACTCTAGGTCATGGAGAGATGGTGAGAAATCGGTTCCTGCAGCATTCACATGCATTACCTCTGTAACAGGCAACATATGGTGACTTGGTCTGTGTTTGGGGCAGAGGTCTGAGAGACAATATTCAGAGAACTTGGTTTCTCTGGAATCTGTCCAGATGAGCACCAGTAAGTTTGATGTCCTAAGCCACAGAGATGTTTCTCATCCATTTTCCACACTAGCAGTCAGCCCTGGTTCCTTTCTGAGCCTTCTATCCCCTTTGTAAAGGAGCCGGCTCTGGTTTTATATTTCTGGGTAAGAGCCTGCTCTCATTTTAGCCTGATGCCACAATGTCTTCTATATCTGGCATTTATTTGTCAGATGTAAGATTGGTTGAAACCATTCTAGATGAACTGTGGGACTCTAGACTATGTCTGGAGTCCATATTTCTATAATATCTACTGGATACAGAGACTATATTTTTGGGCAGAAGCTTATGTGTTTTCTGTGCCATCTTGTAATTAAAGTGAAAAGTAATTATCCAGTTCCAAAGTGTGAATGGACTAAAAGTTATTGTAATATTTCTCCATAAGACAAAGGGGATACCAGAACTACCCTGTTTCCATTTATTTTTAACACACCTCCCACCCCTCCAAAGAGGACAGGATTTGCTATTTTGTAAGAACCCATCTGATTTATCTTGAACCTCATTGAATCCAAAGTTTAATTCTATGTGACATTTCTAGTGGCGCATTATGGTTTTGCAAAAATAAAATCCCTTTGATTAAAATTTCACACCTAGCTGAGGACCACGAAACGCTGATTACCTGGTCCAGTCCTAGCCCAGCATTGCCAAAAGATTTACAAACCTCAGCACAACTTGAGGGGAACTTGGCCTAGGCTTCAAGTTAGTGGAATCAGTCAAAGCCCAAGGCGTTTGCCAGGTGGCCTGTTCCCTGGCCTGTGTCAGCAGCTCTAAATTAGGCACACGCTCTTTAAACCCAGCCATGAAAATGATTGGCCAATAGAGCCAGAGCCCAAAGGAAATGCAAGCAGGCTGGCCGTGACTGAGACCAAGGGCATGCAAGAAGTTTTCAGCATTCCGCTGGCCTGTCATCCTCCCTGGGTTTGAGGGCAGAAAACAAAGTTTATTCTCTGAAAGCAGACACTCGAGTTCCAGTGACATTGAAAGAAACCGAAAGAATTGCAAATGTCCAGATTTGCAAACGTTGGTGTTATGGAATAGAGGCAGGGGCAATCTTCAGGCTAATGATATTACAAAAGTGTTTGTAAAGCCTCGGGCTTAAACATCTCTAGTGTCATAACTAGCTGCCGTTTTAAAAAGGACATTAGGTTTACATTTGCATCTTTGAGATAAAGATTTTATGTCAGCAGTTCAGCCCTCTGGACAGCATAAAATCATAAGAAATGACACCTGGGTTATATCAGTTGGCCACAAGTCCAGGGTTGGGTCTTTGATGACAGTCTGCAGCAGAGGCGCCATGTGACCTCACCCTCTAGAGGTTAGGGGATATGCATCTAGAATATTGTCTGTGACGTTTAAACCCTTCTTAAAGTCATTCGTGTTCTCAACTCGTATGCTATCTACATGCTATATAAAATAGTATTTTCTCATGTGTATTCTTGAACACTTGCTGGTTTCAAGGAGGTTCATTAGTTCTCTAATTACTGAAGCTGGTGAACGAGTTCTATGATCACCTCTTTTGATTAGATAGATTTCAATCATAGCCACGCTTAGACTCTGGTGGCAAGGTGGAAGATGAGTTGACGCGTGTCAAGACTGAGAGCAGGAGGCCAGGAAGGATAGCCCAGAAACAGGTCAGGAAAAGAATGGAGACAAGCTGAACTGGGGGAGTAGCAGGAGGGCGGGAGGAGAGGGGGAGCGGCAAGCTATGTGAGTGCCTGAAATCATCCTAATTCATCTTTTCACCTCCGAGTAGAGTCAAAACGTTCTGAGACCCTTTCAAACTATTTAGAGATCTCTAGAAGAAATAATGAGTGTTGAGAAAGAAGTAATGAGAGGAAGCAATGGGTAGAATCTGGGGCAGAAGACCTGTAAGGGAAGAAGCTAGACTGTGTCAGATCCATTTGAGAGGAGGCAGTAGGAGAGCACAGCAAATGGGAGGGGTTCATTTAAAAATATTTGGAAGATTTTGATCAGAACAAAAGATACAACAAAAGAGGGATAGACACAGTGTAGACAATAAGACATGAAATAGTGGAGAGGACGGAGGGTCAAGTCTGGACCGATTTTGGAAAATAAGCACTAGATGCTACAGCAAGGCCCTGACTGGGGCCCTGAGAATTAGGGACACATAAGACCACCTGACAGATGCATGGAGGTGTGACCCACATGAGTCCCAGAAAGGAACAGAAGAAGAAAAAAAAAAAAAAAAGCAACTGATGACTTTAAAATTAGAAAAACTAAATTTGGGCTTATTATGCCCAAGAGGAATATAGCCTGATGCACAATTTATGCAAATTGATAAAGCTGATTACACAAATTAGCCAAAGCTTTGGCTTGTTTTTTCTCTGGTCAATAAATCCCCCCCCCCCATTTTTTTTTTTTTTTTTCAAATTCAGTCTATCACTATTGGCGTTTCCAACAAACCCTCTTGTTAGTTGTGATGGCCAATTACTTGAAGACACTAAGCGCAAATAATTTCTTATTTCAGGCTCGAGGCCTGAACTTGTAGGATGCTGACAGAGCAGGATAGATTCGAATAGTTGGTTCTCCTCTGGTGGGGACAGTTCATTTAACACATGCATGACCATCCCTAGCGAAATGTTCCATTCAGATAACCCTTAACCAAACCCCACCCAAATTTCACTGAACAGCATGAAATCACATTAGTTGTGAAATAGTATTAATATGCACCTCAGCCAATCCCCCGATCTACCATAGGAAGTAGAATCTATGGCCATCAATCAAATGAGAGAAACCGAGTTATAGCGATAAATAGTGATAAATAACCTTCCCAAGTCATGGAGTCGGTAGGCAGTGGAAACAGGGCTCAAATCCAAGTCAAATAAGGCTTACCACTTACAGTCAGTCCCCTTGGCTCCAGAAGTAGGGCACACAAGGCTGAATTTTCTGGTTTGAGTGCTCGTCCCTGTGTGGGAGGGTTTTGGGAGCAAAAGCACACTGTAGGGTGGAAAGGAGGGCTCCCTGCAGGGTTCCGGCAGGGGTAGTGTGGTGTAGTGGTTAGGACCTTGGGGTTCCAGGTTCTGCCACTTTCTAGCTGTATCTTCCCACACCTAGTAACGAACAGTTACTACCTCTAAACCTCAATATTCTTGTGCTTACAATGAAGGTACTATATTACAGTACCTTTCCTACGAATTGCTATTAAGAGCAAATGAAAAATAATCAGAGCGGGTAAGACACAGTACCTGGGGGGCACCTGGGTGGCTCAGTGGGTTAAGCGGCTGCCTTCGGCTCAGGTCATGATCTCAGGGTCCTGGGATCGAGCCCCGCGTCGGGCTCTCTGCTCGGCAGGGAGCCTGCTTCCCTCTCTCTCTCTCTCTGCCTGCCTCTCTGTCTACTGTGATCTCTCTCTGTCAATAAAATAAATTTAAAAAAAAAAAAAGACACAGTACCTGGCCCACGGAAACATGCCAGCACACTATTAGCGATCAGGATGGTCTTAGTGACAGGGCAGCACGTTATTTAACCAAACATTCCCAGAGCGTTCATGTAGCAGCAGCTACCTCTCACAGGGACCAGTCTGTGAGGTAAGTGTTATCACCAGCCCCGATCTACAGTGCAGGGAAATGGCATCCAAGGCCCCAGAGCTGGAGAAGGGGGAGCAGGACTCACCCTCCATCCGAGGACGGTAGGACCATTGTGCTCAGCGCTCTGCTCCCCTTGCCTCGGCGCGCAGCCTCCAACCACAGACCTCTGCTCCCTCTTCCCTGCTTTGTTTGGTTTCTACATCAACTTATGTGACTACTGGATGCCAGTCTATTCTCCAGAAAAGCAAAGCCAAATGCAAATAAAATAGAAGCCACACTGTCAACCATCATGATTCTAGCAGCAAACAGAAACATACGCTTTAAGAGCCTTAAGGAGATAAACATCCCCAAATAGAGAGCCCTGATCTCCCAGTGACTCATTTTATTCAACTTTCTTCTCTTATATTTAGCGTTCTTTTTGATGAGGCATACCATTTCTCATGAATGAAAAAAGGAGAGGAAATCTTGTCCAAAAAAAGAGCCTATTTTGTTCAAGACCTGCCCACATGTTAGTTCTGGGCTTTGATGGCTTAATAGAACCTCCCCACAGCCAAAGGACAAAGGAACTGTCCGTCAACGCGCGAGAACCAGTATTGCCACCAAGGTACAGATTTCATTTCTCTAGTTTGGTGACATGTGATGGATGAGAGGTCACCAAGGGCAAAGCAGGAAAGTCCAGAGGAAAAACAAAAACCCCCAGGTTTCAGCAAGAGATTTAAATAAAAATGAGTTTCCTCGTTAGTGGGTTTTTCTTCGCAAAGCATTCTCAAGTCATTTATTAAAGCATTTTTAGAAATCCACCTAGTAAACAAAGATCACTTACAGCACCTCCCTGTCACTATTCTTAGTGGTGGCAATTTGTCCAAGAAAACAACTGGCAACATTTGGGACATATTGTTAAATCATAGGAAACATGAGAAAATATAATGCTGCCTATGTGAAATACAAAGAAGAATCATCGAAAATCACTGTATTAAGAGAAGTAAAGAAAGCTCTCAAGAGTGGGAAAAGCAAAAGCCCTGATAAGAATTTATGTCCATACAATGAGAGAAAAGCTGAAATAAGTAAAAGTAGAAACAACTTACTCTGGTATAAAGTTATAGTTTTGGCAAAAAAGGAAAATCCAGGAATTGTATGTTAATATTATCAGGACAATGGGCTTTACTGGACTTTTGAGTCTTGTGTGGGAATAATATAGAACTTGGAGTAACTTTGAGCTCAAAGAGGTCACAGGAAAGGCAGCTCAAACTATGAGGAGCTGTAGATCCTAAATTACTAAGGAGGAAAATGATTGGAAAAATTGGTCGGCAGTTCACTGGAACACTTACTTACCCTTTGCTTGGGTAAGTCTAGAAAAGGACATAAATTCCAGGTGTTACCAAGAGCACAGCTCCACAAATGTAAAATTCTCTCCCTCACCTTCTGGTTAAATGTTTCCCAGCTTGCCCCCCAGCCCACCCCAGCTATATAAAATCCTATAAATCCTATAAAATCCTATAAAAATCCTATCCCTCCAAGTTTTAAGGAAATATAGTAGGCCCAGTAGTCCTGGGAGGTTATCTCAAGATTCCTCCTGAATTTTCAGAGGTAGACCCACTGAAACAAACCACCAGGGTGGTAATTGGGAGGGTCTTTCTGTTCATTTTCTCCCCTACACTTTCCAATGCACAGTACCTGCACCACTCTCAGTAAAGTGACAGTGACTTCCATATCACTGAACCCAGCAGACCATTTCCCTCTCGTTTTCCTCAGTAATAATCCACCATGTGGACCACTGGAAGCATCGCTTGCCCTGGATTTTAAGACAACGTGCTGCCCTGATCTTCTTTCTAGCTCTCTAGACACTCCTCAGTGATATCTGCCAATCTTCTTCGGTCCAAATTCACATTTCAGAGGTTCTCAAGACTTGTTTCTAGAGCTGTTTGCCTTCGTACTACCAGTTTTCTTCCTGAGGGATCTACTGATGTCCATGGCTTCAGCTACTCTCCACATACCTGGGACTCTCTACCTTCTATCTCTAGCCTGGATATCTTCCAGTCTCGGCTGCAGTGTCTCAAAGGCACTCACACTAAACATGTCTGAGGCCAAAATCATAGTCTGTTTCTCATTCTTAACCTGTTCCCCTATTTCTGATGCCATCTCCATCTAGATAGCACACGGGCTATAAAGATGCCTCTTTCTCCTTATCCATCAATTTTTTCTAACTGTTGCTGTTCTCCATCCCCATTGCCACAACCTTACTCTAAGCTTCCTCCGTATCTCACCTGGCATGTCTTCCTTGCTGATCATCCCCTATGGTCCCTTACCCACCTCTCATTTGTTCTACCCTAGAAGCCAGGGCTAACTGAGGCAAATGGAATCTGATCTGTCTATTCTCTTACTGAAAGCTCTTTAAACTGTTCCATTTCTCTGAAGAAAAAAACGCCAGTCTCTAACATGGTCTAGATACAAAGGCTTGTAAAATAGGGACAGGTGTAACTTTATAGAATCACCTTCACTACATTCCCCTTAACCTCTTGGTTTAACCATGCTTGCCTTTTTCATG
>PISX010008224.1:0-12500 GCA_004024625.1 Mellivora capensis | reverse complement strand
TTAGCCAACCATACTACACAAAAATCAAAGCAATTACTGTTTGCTTTAGGAGGGAGTTTATCTGACAGTCCATTCTGCTCAGAAATTTTGTTTCCTGTAGGGTGTAATGATTTCCGTTTTTAAAGGTGTGTGTGACTGCTCAGACCCACAGACATACAACACGCATGTAAAATGGGATTACTTCTATTCAAAATAGTATTAACGTTTGTTAATGACTTGACCCATCAAAAAGGCATAAGAAGTGGTTCAGGCTGCAAGAAGGAGGAACAATTAACAGAAGGGGAAGCTCTGAGCCTGGGCCCTCTGGAATATGAATCACTCTCTCTCCTATAATCTGAAAGAAGGGCCAAAGGAAATACAGGAGACCTATGAAAGCTTTTCTACTGTTTTGGAGGAAGGGGAGATTTTATTTAATAAAAAGGAAGGAGGGAAGATAAAAGGGAAGGGGTGGAAGGAAAAACAATACAAAGCATGCATAAGTGTCTCTCAAAATGTGAAAGATTTCTGTTTAATTTTGTTTCAATGTTCTAGGCTATCAGTTGCTGCTTTGAAATAAATGAAAAGCAATTCCAGTGGTAAACTGAGCCCTTAAATGTAAGAAATCATTTCCATTTTTTTTTTTCCTCAGCTCTAATCCTAAATTATAGCAGCCCCAACAGTGCCAGTGAGGAGAGGCAGAGCTGGGTGCCTGTCGGTTTCCACAGCCCCACGCATCAGCGGGCCTCTGCGAAACAGCCTGAATAAGGCTGAATGGAAAGAAGTCATCAGAATCCGTATTTGAGAATCACAGTCTTCCTCTGTAATTCTTGTAAGTCTACTTCAGAAGGAGCTTTGACGTTGCCTGAAAGTGTCATGTGCTATTCAAAATAGTGAATTGAATCCTACACTATTTCTTTGTTAATGGTTTTTCAACTTAAAAATACTTGAAGAAGAACTCTGCCTGCAGAATTCTATTCTTCCCTTTGATGCTCATTTTTCTACTAAAGAAAATCCTGCCAATTTTTTATTACACATGATAATGCTAGACAGACATCATGGGTTCATTTAAGTTTATACGCTTTCCAAAATTCTCCTTCTATTCAACGGTTTGAGTAAAACATACGAAGATGACAGACTGACCAGCAGGTCTCCCTGTAGGGTTACCAGAGAACAGTGAGGAGTGAAGTGAGGAGTTAAAAAGCCAGTCAGAAAATTGCTAGTCAATGTTTATAAAAAGTCACTCCTCTAAGGCGGCCATCAACAGACATGCTCTGTAAATATCTTTGAATTGACGTGAATGAACACGTCATAGCAAAATTGTGTATAAAATGCTATTTTAACACAGATAAGAATATAATTAAATTTGCCTGTGAATTGGAGGGAGAACTAGAGGGCAGAGAATGACTATACAAAATGGTATACAAAAGAGCTATAAAATGATTTCTCACAGAACTTAGATTCCTCGGGGAAGCAAAATGAATCCGCGTGAATGGTCGTGGGTCAATCTGAAATTTAAGTTGTCCATTCTAGACTCTCTTCTTTCCCTCCCTCACGTTTACTCTCTTACTGAACTCTGTCATGCCTATCACCTTCATGTTCCTTGAATTTGCATCTTCTCCATTTTGGTAAGCAGAGTATTAGTTCAGGCTCCTATTGCCCTTTGACCCTATTGTGGTCAGGATGGTGTCGGTCATCCTGGTAACAAGCAACCCCACAACCCGAGTGGCTCCACACAGGTTTCTTACTCAGGCAGCATACCCAGCATGCATCACCCCGAGCTCTGCTTATCACAATCACTAGGGAACCCTGTCTGAGGGAGGTTTCAGGGTGAAAAAGAGGAGATGAATCTGCCCTGACTCTTAAGGTTTCCACCCAGAAAAGTCACGTGACAGCTCAGCTAGCATTTCATTAACTAAAACATGTCACACAGCCACACCCAACCCCACAGGGAGCCCGAAAGTCAAAGAAGACTGCTTGCCCAGAAGGAAGGAAGCTGGAAAGTGTGACCCGCACGTCAGGTTTGACTGAATAGCTCCCGAACAGGTCTTCCCGCTTTCTGCCTCACCTCCTTCAATTCATCCTCTCCACTGACCTTTCTTAAATTCAAATATGATTATCTGAGCATATTACCACCCTGATTAAAAATATTTAATGGCACATATGTCACCTGAGATGAGGCTAAACGTGTTTGGCATGTTAAACAAGCCCATTTAAATCTCTCCTATTTTCTTCTTCATCTACTACCACTATTGAAACCTTTCCCATCTGTAGCGAAAATGCCATATGTTCCAGCCATACAGAAGCACCAAGTGGCATGTCTTGTTACCTCTGCACTTCTGCACATGCTGTCTTCTCTCCCTGTGCTGAGAATGCCCCCCAACCCAACCTATTGCACCCTCTTCCTCTCAGAGGAATGGGTCCACTAGGAATCATCTAAAATGTCACATTCCCTGGGACTACTCCCCTGACTTCCCCAGGTTGAGTTAAACTTTCTTCTTCTGCTCTCATGATGCCATCTCCATACTTCTTTGAGTGTTCTTATTGCATGAGAATTACTATTTGTTTAAGTTTCTCCACCAATAGATTTTGAGCGCCAAGATGGAAATGGGCTATTTTTGAGGGGGATGGACCTGGCATAAATAGATTATTTGAAAATGTTGATGGGTATGTAAAATAGTACACACACACACACACACACACAATCAATTTCTAAGCTTTGGCATAGAATCTAAAGGCTATGGGAGTGCTGGACCAATGAAACACTAGTTTTCAGCCAAAAATACATTAATTTTCTCAAATTTTCACATACGTGTTACTGTGCTGATATGTCAAGAATAATTGATGCGATTTTCTCTTTTGTCTTTGCAAGCACAAGTCCTTCACCGTAGTTGATGGGGCATCTGTCTTCCCAGGGAGATTAGGACCACTAGACATGACATATAAAGAGAAAATAAGGTAATTTTCCATTTCTGACATTCAAATTTAAGATTTTACAGCAAGATGATCATATGCCAAGCTGGGCTTCTGTATTAAGAAAAAAATGTCTAAATTTAGCATACTGAAAGCCAGACTTGATGGGCTGGAGGGAAGTTCAAACAAAAGAAGGGAGAAAGTTTGTCCCTTTCTGCTATCCGGGGGATTGTGGGTAGGCAAAGCAAGAGCAGCAGGAGAGCCAGATAACAGATCCCTCCTGACTGAGTCTCTACAGGCTAGACATGGAGAGTCTTGATTATTGAAGATAACACCAAAGGCAAAAAGAAGCTCGCCTTCTGGGTCCCCCTTTCTCCAATCACTTTAGATCATCTTCGCTGATCTGGAATACAATCATATCAAAGCAAATTTGGCACTGAAACACAGTGACAAAGAAGGGTGATCTGACATTCATCATTCCCAAACCTGTGCGGTAGCCCTGGAAGGAGGTTGTTGTAGCCAGGGGATGTTGCTGTAACATGGGTAATAAAATGGACCCCCACCTTCACCAGAGCTCAGAGGGGTAGAAGGTAAGCCTAGAGGAACCCAATTCAGGTATGGTTCACCATCCAGCCAAAGAGAAGATCATGGATGGCACAGCTTCTGACATCAGAGACTGCCAAGACAGCCAGTGGTCTGTGAAGATAAGACACAACCTCAGACATCAGTAAATAACAGACCCAATACACCTGAGGAGCAGCTTGAGGCACAAAGGTCCTTCACCTGCACCTCAGGAGGGGTTGGAAATCCCACATCTTTCCCTCTGTTCAGCTGAACATATAGAGAAGATCATTGAAAAACTAATCAATTTTTGAAGAGACTGATAAAATTATTGCATTAGTCTAAGCTTTAAGGCAAATTGGATATGTAATTGATCTTTCTCCCACCTTCTAATGAGTGGGGGAAATGTGAAGGACTCGATAAAGAAAGAAATGTTTCTTTGCTGTAGATCCAGAGTTAAATTCACAAACCCACTGCACATGTATATTGTATTTATATACGTATATTCAGGAGCATGCTTATTCCACCTTAGTCCATGAAGAATTTGATAACATCATTGTTGTTGTTTTTTAACATACCATTTGGACTTACATGGCTTACAGGAGGAAAATAAATTTCAAATATGCTTCAGTCACATATTTTTATTCCTCGTAGCCTACACAGTGGTGGAGCCTGGACATATTGGTTATGGAATTCATACATCTCAGGGAATTGTCCTTACAGAAAGTGGCAGCTGGTTTTTGTTATCTGTGGTAGAGACTTCTGGTGCTCTCACAAGTCCAGTTTTCGTCTTCCAGACACACAGGAGGATTACATTTTACCATCCCTTTATCATGCCAAAGGGACTGTATATAATTGTTTTGGGCCAATGTGTTGTGGAAAGTATGATATAATCACTTCTGGGCAAAAGAAGTGGGCATGACCCCCCAAGAGTCTCTTCCTCTACCCCAGTGACTAAGGAAGCCATATATTCCAGATAGCACATTGGTAAGGCGTGTTTATAAGTTCTGTGTTGAAGGCAAGCCCCAATCTACTTGTGGACCATGTGATATGACTGAAAAATAAACCTTTGTTATATTAATCAAGGGAGATAGGGGAATGTTTGTTACTACAGTGTAACCTAAGCTATCCTGACTAATGCATTAGACATAGTCAATATTTCTACATATTAAAAAATGAAGACAGGAATCAGGGTTTAAAAAAGAAAATGGGATGGATATGGGGACAGGGTGTTTTAAGCTACTTAATGGTGAAATACAAATACAATTAGCTTCCTAGTAATCATGATAAGGAAAGAGTAACCCACTATCCCTAATGTCTTGGTCATGGACCTTCAGATATCTACCACTATTGCCATAGCTTTCTACATCCTTGGTGCCTCCTTGCTTTCCTGAGCTTCACCTGCCTCACCCAGATATTAAATGTGAACTATGAGCATTATCATATGAAAATGCTCAACCTAGCTTCAGACTTGCAAGGTGAGAGTTCAAATACTGATGTGTTGATAAAATGTAATACTAGTAGAACAAAGTAACCCATCATAGCCCAACACATTCTAAGACATTTTTCCTGAGCAAATGCGATTTTCTTTAGCTAGCTTTGTATGAAAATATTGACTATCCTCTCAAAAACTCAAAAATACTCATGGGTGATCTTAAAAGCATGGAACAATCTCTAGGTATGCTTTTAATTGGGGAAATGAATTTTAAAAACACCATTTAAAGAGCAATTCATGGAATGAGCAATTCCCAAGAGGTTTAACGGCACGTTGGGTGCTGACACCTGTGGCAAAGTTCCAATTGCGTGGACCATTTTATGGCGCCAGGCCTGCACTCTTCTGGAGCAGAGACATCATCGTTATGATCCATCAATAGATAGCTCCCTCCATAAATATGCACATAAATTCAAAATCTTAGTGGTGGTGTTATTATCGTAATGGAAATACTGTACATCTTAAATCAGTAGAGGTACTGATTTAACTTGGAAGTCAAGTTTCTGTGACAATGGAGGACTGCCTTGAAGAATCCCATTTACTCTGACTCCTTCAATTCTCTAATAATGGACCTTATTGTGTTGGTTACCTGAAAGCTGATTATGTTTAGAGCCTTGGCTACATCAACAGTCCATCACTTCGTTTTTGGTGGATCTTGGGAATGGTATCCTAGAGTATGTAGTAACCCACCTCCTAATTTATGTATTTATTCACTCAACAAATACTTATTGAGTGCCTCCTATGTGACACAAACTGTACCAAGTCCTGGGGATCCAGAACAGACAACAATTCTTGTCTTCATGGCACTTACATTATAGTGGGTCTAAGGATCAGAAAATCAGGGTCAAAGTCTCAGTTTGGGATCTCAGCTTCTTTGATAAAGTCATGGGAACTGGAGGAAGTTCTCAACCTAAGACACTACCTGAGAGAGTGTTTGGAAATACATCGGGAGACTTTTGTTATAATAATTGGGAGGTGCTATTAGCATTTAGTATCAGAGGCCAGGAATCCAAAACATATTTCACACAGGACAGTCTCTCACCAGGAAACACTGTGCCACCCAAAGTGCAAATGAAATTCCCTTTGAAAAACTCCTGATGCTTTATAAGATTCCTTCCACCTCTAACACCATATAAATTTAGAAGAACTGGCTTTTATTTCTTCTTGGGAAAAAAGAAAAAACCAACTAGGTGCTTGATGTCTTAGAGGACCCATCCAAGGAAGAGGATTCCTGATAATTCTTCATTTCTCTTGGGTGTTCTAACTGAAAGTATAAACCTAGAGTCTTGTGAAAATAAAAACACAAGCCAAAGACACATTTTCTTATTCCAAGAACAGATTCCCATCAGAAAGGTGTCTGGATTTTTTCTCTCAAAAAGAAAGTACAGTGTCTTTTACAACCTTGAGACAATTGTGAATATTCTCTATCAGAAGAGATGCCCTAGTCACACCACAGAGATAAGAAGCATAAGTTAACCTGGAATCTGAGTCCACCCTGAATAAAATTTTGTGGTTTAATTTACCAAACTGATCTTACAACAATCTCCAGCTCATCCTGACCCACAGTAGATAATGTCAGTGTTCTCTCTGCATTAATCTATTTATGGCACTTCATATCTGCAGACGAGTTCTGTGATGATCTAACGTGTTTCCTCTTCTCAAGCTGTCCTTCTTTGGAGATTCTGTTCACTTGTTTAGGGGAAAGAAAATTAAATGGTATCGGTTGAGTGGGAGGGATGAAAATTTGCATTTCAGGGTAATTCCTAGGTGATGGTGATGCTGCAGCTGCCAGTCCCTGAACCCCACTTTGAGAACCACAAGTTTTGATAGTTTCTTTTACATACTTTCTGGGCTGAGCAAATGTCAAGATTATTCTGTAGCTGGAGATTTGCAGGAACTGATTCCACAATATGATCCTGTTTCTGATCCCTAACTCTGGTGCTAAATTTCATCAAATATCAAGATTCAGTTTCTCTCTCGGAGCAGCTGATGACCACTAATTACTAATACAATGACCACAAAAAAATTGAACCAGTGGTATTTGTACTCAGCCTAATGGAGGAGACAAGTTTTAGGGGGTAAGAGAATTTCCCAGGTTTCATACCCTTTTAAAATAGCACTCCCTATCTGTCCTTAACCCAATCAAATCTGTAGGATTGAATTCAAGCTTGGCACAGTGGAACCTGACCCCTGAAGGGCAGCTGATAATTAAAGCCAACACTCCCCACAAACAGATTTGATTCTGGCTGAATTTGGAGACAAGGTTGTTTTTGTTGTTGTTGTTGTTTTGTTTTGTTTTGTTTTAATAGCATCCTATTGCCCTTTAAGATATCCTGGGCCAGATGCCATTGACCTAGGACTACCTGAACTTTACCTAAAGTCAGGATGTACTGCAGCAGAGATTCGGAAGACTCGGTGTAAGGACTCAGGTAGAGTCCTAACTTGAGGACACTTTCTGCCAATAACAATGAGTCAGTGATTTGAACTCTCTGAAGATTCCTTACCCATAGAATGGGGGCAGGAAGATCTGTTCCAAGGTTGGTTGTGAGGACTTAATGGAACTATGTACATAAAAGAACTCTGTAAGCAATAGAGTGTTACCCAAGGCAAGCGTTTCATAGTAAGTTCCAGGTAATGGTGAGCCATAGGGGCGGGTCATGTTTTGTTTATGGTTGAACTTAAAGCAGCAGCCCAAAGGGCTTAGAATTTTCTGAATTAAATTTATGAATGGGTACCCACAAAAAATAAGGGTGAGTTTTTAAAAATGTAGGTTAGCTAGATCTACAGCCTTAATAAGGCCTTCCATTTGATTAGAGGTCCCAGCGGTTTTCAGGTCTCTGGGCATTCATATCAGTCTCTCTCATTGTTTTCATACACATAAACATCCCCTGGAGTGTTCCTAAAATTCCCAGGGTGGAAAAGGCAATTGGCCCCAGAGAAGTGTATATGCTTGATGTGTATAGTAACTGGGAACTGTATTGATGCTTTACACTATGTAGTAATATTTTTTGAACAAGAAGAACAAGTTTGAAGGACTCACACTATCTGACTTAAGTTTTACCCAAAAGCTATAGCAATCAAAACTGTGTAGTATTAAAAACAGAATAGAACATATAGATCAATAGATCAGACTTGAAAAATGCAGAAATAGACCCATATATATGGTCAACTATACAACCAGGATACATTAAAAAAGAAAACACTCAAAACTGAATATTAAAAAAAAGAAACCCAATTCAAAAAAAATGGGCAAAACATTTGAACAGAAAATTCATCAAAAATGTACAAATGGTAAATAAACACATGAAAATATGCTGAACATAATTATTCACTGAAGAAATACAAGTTAAAACCATAATGACATACCTCTATATATTTGCTAGAAAGGCTAAAATGGAAAACTAAAGAAAATCGGGCAATACCAAGTGCTGGCAAGGACACGGAGCTGCTGGAACTTTCATTCATCGATGGTGGAATGCAAAATGGTACAGCCACTTGGAAAAGGCTTTGGCCATTTCTCATAAAGATAACCATACACTTACCATATGACTCAGCAGTCAGATCACGAAGTATTTAACCAAGTGAAGTAAAAGTTTATGTTCACACAAAAACATGTCCATGAATGTTTAGCGAAGTCTTATCTTTCAGAGCTCAAAACTGGAAACAACCCAAGTGTTACAAAACACATAATGGATACATCTGTAATGTTCTATACTGTGATCTATCTATACAATGGAATACTATTTAATAATAAGGCATAAATTACTATGTGCACACAGCAGGGTGGATCTCAAATACATTGAAGTAAATGAAGTACACAGACCCCAAGGTCTACTACATGTTGTAGTATTCCACGTATATGACACTCCTGAAAAGGAAAAAAAAACTTTAGAGACAGGCAACAGATAACTGATTGCCAGGGAATGAGTGTGGGGACCAGGATATCTGCAAAGAAGACACGGGGAAATTTTCTTAGAATGATAGAACTATTCTATATCTATTAGGGAGATGGTTATATGATTATATGTGTTTGTCAAGTCTTGCAGAGCTATACTCTAAGAAGTTCATTTTACTGTATATAAATTACATTCATTTAAACATGAAGAAAGAAAATGTATCATTCCATTTTCAAATGTAACATTATATTAATGATTGAACAGAGTCCTGAAAGTGCACATTTTCTTTTCACCTTCCTCTGGGGCAATAACACAGC
This sequence comes from Mellivora capensis, assembly GCA_004024625.1. Taxonomy (NCBI): domain Eukaryota; kingdom Metazoa; phylum Chordata; class Mammalia; order Carnivora; family Mustelidae; genus Mellivora; species Mellivora capensis. The sequence goes on along the minus strand of PISX010008224.1, from coordinate 3,345 downwards.
CTGGGAGAAGTAGGCATGGGCATTGCACCAGATTGAGAACTAGTGTTGCAGTAATAACGATGATCCAATGTAAACCACAGAGTTCTAGAATGATGGTAGATGTGAACTGATGACAGACCTTCACATGTCCAACTCAGGGCCTGAAGCAAGAGCCAGGCTGTGTGATGTCCACCGTTCAGGGGAGGCAGTTAAAAAGGTATGCTTGACCCTGACATGGAGTTGAGCTGAAACCACAGCTGCAGAATGCTTAAAATTCAAGTGCCCCACTCAGGTAGATGCCAGTGGTGAGGTACATTTAATGACATGTATCCCCTTTAAAGCCATTTCAGTGCTGTGAAATGGGGAAATGATGGAGAGAATAGTAGTAGTAATCACTGGTATTTATTGGGCATTTCTATCTCTTTGCTTTATACACCTGATCTTATTTAATCCTCATGGTTACTCTAGGAGATGGATGGGACTATAATCTACTTCTCTTAAATAAGGAAAACAAGCTATAGAGATGTCAAGTAGGTGTCCCCAAATCACACAGTTAGCATATGGTGGAGCCTGTATTTGAGCCTGGGCTCTGAATCTGATTCTCCTCAAACAAGGGATGAAAAATAAGAAAGTCCGTTTTGTGTCTTTGTTTAAAAAATTCTTTTAAAGTGTTCTTGGAAGTGCCCGAAAAGCCAGTGCAGCCAATGCTAATGGCTCCCAACCCTTATTATTAATGTCATATAGATACATATGCATACTTTAATTTAAAATAACTCCTTGCCCTCCTCCTCTTTGTTACTATTCTTCTCCCCCCCCCCAATTGCACCAGCCAAATGGTGTACCAGGCTGTGTAGCTAACACTTGCATAATAACTTAAGATCCCACAACCCCTCTATTTATCAGGCAACAATATTACCAAAAATAACCTCACAAGTAACTAAAGAGAGGAAGCAAGAGGTGGGAGGAGAATCTGTCAATATGTTTGGAAATGTACAATGAAGAGCTAGTGGAACAGCTTTAACTCTCTGAAGTCACACCTTTGGGACATTTGGAATAAACAAGTGTCCATTGAGCCATCCTACAGAAGGGCTGCAGAACCTGGATTGAGGCCAAGTGTGGTGAGATGGTGCAGGATTTCAGCTCTACATTCCCAAAATGTGGCATGTGGCAGCAGCAGCTATGACCGAGAGATCCAGAAAGAGAGGTGAGCATCGCAGTGTCTGAAAGCACTTGCTGAAAAGAAGCTGCGGGCATCCCCTCCGGGGCCTGGGCCACACTCAGCTCAAAGTCCTCCAAGAGCTCCTTCTCTTTCCTACTGCTCTTAGGTTCCCAAGGTTGACATTGAAAGTCCCCCCACCCCACAGCACTTCCCAAGGTCAGCGGGGCGGCAAAAATGGCCACGGGTGACATGCTTCCTCCACACATTCCAAGGGGACGAGTGGCAAGAAAAAGCGGCAACAGCTAAAGCAGCTCTTTCAAAACCCGCCCCGCCATCCCCCAAGTTTGCAAAATATCATCAGTGCTGATGAACTAATGAACTACAAGAATATGTCAAGCATGGCTTTCATGTCTCTCAAGACGCCGAGCACTGAAGCCTGCGGTGTGGCTGTGCCTCTTCCAGGTACAGCTTCAATGAGTTTTATCTCAGCCTGGAACACAAAGTGTGTTCTGATACTAATACCGATAGAAGCATAAAGGCTGGCACCATCTGCCATGGCAACTATCAAGATGGCAGGTGCTTTTCATCAGCTTTATCTGAACTTTGCATTAATGGGAATTCAGAGACTGTGGGTGCATTTTCCAAAAAAAAAAAAAAAAAGGACATTAAAATGATAGCACTCCTCTGAATAGAACCAACTCATCAAATATCAACCTATTCTCCCCGCCTTTCTTTCTCTTGCAAGAAAAATAAGAGGGAAGGAATCTTGCTGTGTTTTTGTTGTTGTTGTTTGATTTGGGTTTTCTTAGGAACCACTCTGGTTGTCCTGTGGCTTTATCCAGGCCACTCTCAAAGGCTCGGTCCCTGGGAAGTTCATCAGGGAGGGCTGTCACCTCCAGGCAGTCCTCCACTCTTGCAGCAAAGAGAATGTGAATGTGCTGTCTCTGAGGGCAGGGTGTGCAATGCAAAAGTGTGAGTGTTCAGAGCCTGCCCTAAGTAATGAAAGAGGCATTTTTCAAAGAAGAAGACAAAGAAGGAGGAGGAGGGAGATTGAGAGAAAGAGAAAGAGAGAGAGAAAAAAATCATGCTCCAATAGGACTGCCTGCTACTGGGATATATACATATATATTTGTAGTTTATGGTTTATAGCACACAACCCTCTCTGCCATTCATTAGCCATAGGAGAACAGGACGACTCACTATATCCAGAAAAGATGCTAATAATTTCAACCCATTAGCTGAGTTATGTTGGCTAGGAAAGCATATAGTATGTATAAATACATGGTGGTAATAGTAGGTTGTGTACACGATACTGTTCTGCTTCTCTGGTTTATTACATATTATTTTCCACAGGATGTTTCCCTCCTTTTTCACTTGTTGTCTTTTTTCTTATCTATCTATCTATCTATCTACCCACCTTCTGTCTATATATAAATGTATTGATTTAGAAAGTTTACTAAGGCTTTTCCTCTAAGTAAGATGCATGGGATTTCAAATAATATTTTTTATTAATTCCATATTTTTTAATTTCTCTGTTGCATAGATGTATACAGACACATAGAGCATGGAAACAAATATATGTGAAACATAGATATACATATGTATATATCATACATACACACAATTGACCATTCATGTGTACACACACAGTCTTGCATGTAGCATCAGAATAAAACCAACAGGAGCGTGTAAATGAGAAAGGTACGAACACATGATGGACATAGAAAAACATTTAAAGTAAAAATCTTCATAGCTACACCAATGACTACCAGAAATTGGAAAAAGCCCTTTGCAAAGAATTTTTTCACCCTGAAAGGGGGAAAAGGGGAAAATCAAAACCAGAGAGGATGAATAGTAAAAATCAAAAGAGCAGCACCATGGAGGGGTCAGGAGCTCTTTCATGAAACTTGAGCTGGACCACTGACCTCCAGCTGGCTCAGGGGCTCAGGAAGATACTGCAGAGAGCATGTCAAGCCTGCCCAGGCAGGTAGAATAATCCAGCTGCAGCTGGTCACACAAAGAGAGTTCTGTGAGAAACTCTCTTGTTTTCCTGATCGTGACCAGTTGAGGGTGGCTTCTTCCCCCAACATACCACAGGAATATTTTCCCCTGGAATTTCTCTATATGAGATTCATTCTCAGGGATGTTTCAAATTTTCTGAAAGAAAGAAAGAAAGAAAGAAAGAAAGAAAGAAAGAAAGAAAGAAA